>PVIY010006357.1:0-88146 GCA_004026745.1 Myrmecophaga tridactyla | reverse complement strand
CACTCAAATGGGTGGAGACATGTCATCCCTTAATCCAATTTAACAACCACTCTTGACTAAATCACATCATCCAGGGAGATGATCTCATTACAGTTTCAAACATACAGTATTGAATACAGATTATTCTACCTTTAAGGAATGGGTTTTATATCAAAACATGGCTTTTCTTAGGGGGCATACTTCTGTTCAAACCAGCACACCTTATATCCAATGAAAATGAGCATCTCCTCATGTGTTTTTTTGCATGGGCAGACACCGGGAATCAAACCCAGGTCTCTGGCATGGCAGGTGAGAACTCTGCCACTGGGCCACTGTGGTCCACCCTCTTCATTCACTTTTGAGCCATCTGTATTTGCTCTTTAGAAAAATGCCTATTCATATCTTTAGCCCATTTTATAATTGGGCTGTTTGTTCTTTTGTTGTTGAGTTGTATGATTTCTTTGTATATACAGGAAATCAAACCTTTGTCTGATATGTGATTTCTAAATATTTTCTCCCATTGAGTTGGCTGCCTCTTCACCTTTTTGACAAAGTCTTTTGAGGTACAGAAGCATTTGATTTTGAGGAGTTCCCATTTTCTATTTTTTCTTTTGTTGCCTGTGTTTTGGGGGTAAAGTTTGGGAAGCTAGCTCCTATTACTAGATCTTGAAGATGTTTCCCTACATTTTCTTCTAGAAGCTTTATGGTGCTAATTCTTATATTTAGGTATTTGACCCACTTTGAGTTAATTTTTTTGTGTAAGGTGTAAGATAGGGGTCCTCTTTCATTCTTTTGGCTATTGATATCCAGTTCTTCTATGCCCAATTATTGAAAAGACTATTTTGTCCCAGTTCAGAGGATTTGGGGGCCTGGTCAAAAATCTGTTGTCCATAGATTTGGTGGTCTATTTCTGCACTCTTGACTTGATTCCATTAGTCAGTGCTTCTATCTTTGTGCCAGTAGCATGCTGTCTTGACTGCCATGACTTTATAATAGGTTTTACAGTCAGTGAGTGTTAATCCTCCCACTTCATTCTTCTTTTTTAGGATACTTTTAGTTATTCGGGGTCTCTTTCCCTTCCAGATGAATTTGGTAATTAGCTTGTCGAAATCTTCAAAGTAAGTTGTTGGAATTTTGATTGGTACTATGCTGAATCTGTAGATCAATCTGGGGAGAATTGACATCTTAACCATATTTAGCCTTCCTATCCATGAGCAGGAACTGTCTTTCCACCTATTTAGATCTCCTTTGATTTCTTTTAGCAATGTTATGTGGTTTTCTGTGTACAAGTACTTTATGTCCTTAATTAAGTTCATTCTTAAATACTTGATTCCTTTAGTTGCTATTTTGAATGGAATTTTTTCCTCAACTGACTCCTCACCAAGGTCATTGCTTCTGTATAGAAATGTTACTGATTTTTGCTAATTAATTTTATATTCCATCACCTTGCTGAATTTGTTTATTAGGTCAAGTAACTTTGCTGTAGATTTCTCAGGATCTTCCAAGTATAGTATCATATCATCTGCAAATAATGAGAGTTTTACGTCTTCCTTTCCTATTTGGATGCCTTTTATTTCTTTGTCCTTCCTGATTGCTCTAGCTAGAACTTCTAGCACAATGTTGAATAATAGTGGTGACAGTGGCATCCTTGTCTTGTTCCTGATCTTAGCAGGAAAGCTTTCCATCTCTCTCTATTGAGTATGATGCTGGCTATTGGTTTTTCATATATTCCCTTTATCATATGGAGGTAGTTACCTTCAATTCATATCTTTTGGAGTGTTTTTATCCTAAAAGGATGCTGAATTTTGTCCAATGCTTTTTCAGCATCACTCGAGATGATCATGTGAGTTTTCCCTCTTGATTTGTCAATGTGCTGTGTTACATTAATTGATTTTGTTGTCTTGAACCATCCTTGCATTCCTGATATAAACCCCACTTAATTATGGTGTATAACACTTTTAATGTGCTGTTGGATTCGATTTGCTAATATTCTATTGAGAATATTTGCATCTATGTTCATTGGGGAAATTAGCCTGTATTTTCCTTTCTTATAGCATCTTTTCCAGGTTTTGGTATTGAAGTTAGGTAGAGTTCCTTTTTCCTTAATTTTTTGGAAAAGTTTGAGCAGGATTGGTGTTAATTCTTTTTGGAATGTTTGATAAAATCTTCCTGTGAAGTCATCTGGCTCTGAGCTTTTCTTTGTCAGAAGAGTTTTGATGACTGATTGAATCTCTTTACTTGTGATTGGTTTGTGAGATCTACTATTTGTTCCTGAGTTAATGTAGCTTGTTTGTGTGTTTCCAGGAATTTGTCCATTTCATCTAAGTTGTCTAGCTTGTTGTCACATAGTTGTTCATAATATCATCTTATGATTTCTTTTATTTCTTCAGGGTCAGTGGTAATGCACGCCTTCTCATTTATGATTTTGTTTATTTGTGTCCTTTTTCTTTTTTCTTTGTCAGTCTTGTTAGTGGCCCATTGATTTATTGATTTTCTCAAAGAACCAACTTTTGGTTTTATTGATTCTTTTTAATGTTCTTTTGTCCTCCCCTTCATTTATCTCTGCTTTAATCTTTGTTATTTCTCTTCTTCTATTTGTTTTGTGGTTAATTTGCTGTTCTTTCTCAAGTTCCTCCAGGTGTGCTGTTAAGTCCTCAATTTTTGCTGTTTCTTATTTTCAATATAGATATTTAGGGCAATAAATTTCCCTCTCAGCACAGCCTTTGCCAATGTCTTTTTTGCAGAAGAAACCTGAATAGTTGAAACAATCTTGAAAAATAAGAGCAAAGTTGGAGGACTTACGCTTAACAATTTCATCGCAAAGATACAGTAATTAAAATAGTGTAAAACTGTGGAAATGACAAACATATAGACCAATGAAATGGGATCAAATGTCCAGAAATAAACCTACCTATGCTTGGTCAAGTGATCATTGACAAAATTGCCAAAATCATTCAATGGGGAATGAATAATCTCTTCAACAAATGGTGCTGGGAAAAACTGGATATCCACATGCAAAAGAACCCTACCTCATACCATATTCGAAATTTAACATAGGACAGGCCACAGTGGCTGAACAGGCAGAGATCTTGCCTACCCTGCCAGAGACCTGGGTTCAATTCCTGGTGCCTGCCCATGCAAAAAACAAGAACAAAAACAAAAAACAAACAATGCAAATGGATCAAAGACCTGTATTTAAGAGATAAAACTATAACACTCAGAAAAAGACATATGAGTAGATCTTCATGAACCTGGATTTGACAGTAGATTCCTAGATATGATGCCAAAAAAAAAAATCCAAGCAACAAAAGAAAAAAAAATAGAGAAATTGAAATTAAAAATTTGTGCATCAAAGGACACATTTGCCAATCATATATCTGATAAGGCAGTTGTATTCTGAATATTTAAAGAACACTTATAACTCAACAATAAAACGTCAAACAACCTCATTTAAAAATGGGCAAAGATTTAAATAGTGAGTACTCCAAAGAAGATATACAAATGGCCAATAATCAAATGAAAATATTTCAATATCATTAGCCATTAGGGGGATGCAAATAAAAATCACAATGAGATTCAATATTCACAGATAAACAAAAACCGAGAGAATTCATCAACAAGAGCCCTGCCCTGCAAGAAATACTAAAGGGAGTTCTACACGCTGAAAGGAAAAGACAGGAGAGAGAATGGTACTAGTTTGAAACTTTTATGCACTTCAGAAAAGCCACGTTCTTTTCCTATCCCAATCTTGTGAAGTCAGACCTATTGTTTAGGGTGGAACCTTTGGTTAGATTGTTTCCCAGGAGATCAACCCACTCAACTGTGGGCATGACATTTTGATTAGATTATTTTCATGGAGATGTGACATGCCCAATTGTTGGTGTGACCTTTTGATTAGATAGAGATGTGACTCCGCCCATCAAGGTGGGTCTCAATTAGTTTACTGGAGTCCTTTAAACGGGCAGACATTTTGGAGAAAACATAGTTGTTTCAGAAGCAACATAGACACAGACATTTGGAAATGCTTGGAGTGCTGACACAGGGAACAAATGCCTTTACATGGACATTTGGAGATACAGGGCCCAGCAGATGTCACCATGTGCCTTCCCATGGGACGCTAGGCAAGCTAGAAGCCAGAAGGATCCACAGGAGCTGAAAGAACCATTTGAAACCAGAAGCTGGGAGAGAATGCAGATGCCAGGCACATATTTTCCCATGTGACAGACATTGGCCTTTCTTGAGTCAAGGTGTCTTTTTCGGGATGCCTTAGTTTGGATATTTTTATGACCTTAGTACTGTAAACTTGTAACTTAATAAATCCCCTTTATAGAAGCCAACCCATTTCTGGTATGTTACATTCTAGCAGCATTAGCAAACTAAAATAGAGAGGTTTGAAGGAGAGTATAGACTCTGATGATTATCAGTAAGGGTAACTAAAAGGGTAAAAAAAAAAAAGACAAAAATAAGATATGACATTTAAGAGCCAATGTATAAAATGGGTGAAGTAATACTGCCTCTACAGTAGTAACATGGAATGTTAATGGATTAAACACCCCAATCAAAAGACACAGATTGGCAGAATGGATTTTAAAAAAAGAAGATCCATCTATATGCTGTCTACAAGATTCACCTTAGACCCAAGGGCACAAATAGGTTGAAAGTGAAAGGTTGGAAAGAAATATTCCATATTCCATGCAAATGGTAAACAGAAAAGAGCTGGGGTAGCTCTAAGACTATTGGACAAAATTGACTTTAAATACAAAACTGTTAAAAGAGATAAAGAAGGACATAATGTATTAATAAAAGGAGTAATCCACCAAGAGGAAATAGCAATCATAAATATTTGTGCATTTAACCAGAGTGTCCCAAAATACATGAGGCAAACACTGGCAAAAGTAGAAGACTCTACAATAATAATTGAAGACATCAATACACTGCTCTCATCAATAGATATAACATAGGCAGAGGATCAGTTAGGAAACAGGTACTCGAATAATATGATAAATGAACTAGACCTAACAGACATACACATTGCAACCCAAAACAGCAGGATAGACATTCTTCTCAAGTGCTCATGGATCATTCTCCAGGATAATCACATTTGGGGTCACAAAACAGGTATCAATAAATCTAAAAAGGTTGAAATTATACAAAGCACTCTCTTTGATCATAAGTGAATGAAGCTAGAAATCAAGAACAGGTGGAGAACTGGAAAATTCACAAATATATGGAAGTTAAACAACACACTCTTTCTTGCATAGCAATTACAACCAATTTATTAAGTAACATTGATTGTTTCACTAATGTAAAATTCAGATATTGTATCATTTTCAAAGGGTTATACACCCTGGAAGAGCCATGTTTTAATCCTGATCCATTTTATGGAAGCAGCCATTTCTTTTAATCCTTATTCAGCACTGTAAATTGGAAACTTGATTAGATTATCTCCACAGAGAGGTGACACACCCAATTGTGGGTATTAACATTTGACTAGAAGGAGACATGACTCTACCCATTCCAAGTGGGCCTTGATTAGTTTATTGGAATCCTTTAAAAGAGGAAACATTTTGGAAAAAGCTTCAGAGCCATGAGTACCACAAGAGCCTATGCAGTCAGAGACCTTAGGAGATGAAGAGGTAAAACACCCCTGGGGGAGCTTCATGAAACAAGAAGCCTGGAGGGAAAGCTAGCAGACATTGCCATGTTTGCCATGTGCTTTTCCAGATGAAAGAGAAACCCTGAACGTCATTGGCCTTCTTGAACTAAGATATCTTTCCCTGGATGCCTTAGATTGGACATTTCTATATTGCTTTAATTTGGACATTTTAACAACCTTAGAACTGTAAACTCACAACTTATTAAATTCCCCTTTTTAAGAGCCATTCTATTTCTGGTATATTGCATTCTGGCAGCTTTCAAACTAGAACAGATATCAATTCTAAATATGAAATCAGAAAACACATATTTTAAAAATTGAGTGTTGTTTTTCTGCATTGTATTTGCTATCTTCTTTCAAAATCATAGTCTAAATTCAGTCTATTTTGGTGGGCAAGTAAGATTAAACAAAAGCTGGACAAATTACATCATATTTAGCTAGAGTTGATAAGCTTTGACACCAGATGAATATATTAAAAAGTAAGTTAAGGGCAGCTGCCGTGGCTCAGCAGGCAGAGCTCCAACCTGCCGTGCTGGAGGTCTGGAGTTCGATCCCTGGTGCCTCCTGCCCATATGCAAAATTAAAAAAAAAAAAAAAGTAAATTAAGATTATGAAAATTTTTTAGTATGTTTAAAGTTATTCAAACCCTGCACATTGGTGTGGGAGAAGTGGGAGAGGGTGCTCAAAATAATTCACAATAAGCCAAAATCAAGTAAACAACACACTCTTAAACAATCAATGGGTCAAAAAAGAAATTGCAAGAGAAATCAGTAAATATCTTGAGATGAATGAAAATGAGAACCCAACTGTACTGGTTAGGTTCATGTGCCAACTTGGCTAGATTGTGCCCGGTTGTTTGGTCAAGCAAGCACTGGCCTAATCATTACTGCAAAGACATTTTGTGGCTGGTTAATAAACCAGAAAGCTGGTTTATTAAATCATCAGTCAGTTGATTGCATCTATGACTGATTACAGCTATGATCAATTAAGGGGAGTTTCTTCCATGGTGAGAGAATCCAATCAGTTAGATTTAATCCATTCAGTTGAAGACTTTCAAGGGAAAGGTGATGATTTCAGCAGTCAGAAGAGAGAACTTTCACGTCTACTTCAGCCAGCCAGCCTCTCCTGCAGAATTCATTGAACACCTTCACCGTTGTTGCCAGCCCACAGCCTGCCCCACAGAATTTAAACTCATGCATCCCCCCAGTTGCGTGAGATACTTTTATAAAATCTCATATTTACAGATATCTCCCTGTTGGTTCTGTTTCCCTAGAGAACCCCGACTAATTCACCAGCATATAAAAACTTATGGGATGCAGTGTTGAGAGGGATATTTATACCCATAAACACCTACATTAAGATGGAAGAAAGAGCTAAAATCAAAGACTTAACTGCACACTTGGAGGATCTAGAAAAAAAAACAGCAAACTTCTTCCAAAGCAAGCAGAAGGAAAGAAATAACAAAGATTACAGCAGAAATAAATGAAATTGAGAACAAATGAAACAACAGAGAAAACCAACAAAACCAAAAGTTGCTTCTTTGAGAAGATCAATAAAATTGTTAAACTCTTAGGTAGACTGACAAATAAAAAATTGAGAAGATGCAAATAAATAAAATCAGAAATGTGAGGAGGGACATTTCGCCTGACCCCACAGAAATAGGAAAGATCCTAAGAGGATACTATGAAAAACTGTATGCCAACAAGTTAGACAACTTAAATGAAATAGACAATTTCCCAGAAACACATGAACAATCAAAATTGATCGAGAAGAACTTCAACAAACCAATCACAAGTAAAGAGACCAATAGTAATCAAAAAACCTACTAATATGGGTAGGCCACAGTGGCTCAGCAGGCAGAGTTCTCGACTGCCATGCTGGAGACCCAGGCTCGATTTCCAGTGCCTGTCCATGCAAAAACAAAACAAAACAAAACAATCTACTAATAAAGAAAATTACAGGACCAGGTGGCTTCACAGGTGAATTCTACCAATCATTCCAAGAAGAATTAGTACCAATCCTGCTCAAATTCTTCCAAAAGACTGAAGAGGAGGGTACACTACCTAACTCATTATGAAGCCAACATTATCCTAATGCCAAAACCAGGTAAAAATACCACAAGAAAAAAAAATTACAGACCATCTCTTTTATGAATATGATGCAAAAATCCTCAACAAAATACTTGCAAACCGAATCCAACAGCATATTAAAAAAAGTATAAGCCATGATCAAGTGAGTTTTATTCCAGTTATGCAAGGGTGGTTCCACACAAGAAAACCAATTAATGTATTATGCAACATTAACTAAATTAAAGGGGTAAAACCACATGATCATATCGATTGATGCAGAAATGGCATTTAACAAAATCCAGCATCCTTTCTTGATGAAAACCCTTCAAAAGATAGGAACAGAAGGAAAATTCCTCAATATGATAACATGCATATATGAAAAACTCACAGCTAACATCATACTCAATGGTGAAAGATGAAAGCTTTCTCCCCTAAGATCTGGAACAAATGTTATTCGACACTGTACTGGAAGTTCTAGCAAGAGCAATTAGGCAAGAAAAATGAAATAAAAGACATTCAAATTTGAAAGGAAGAAGTAAAACTGACACTATTTGCAGATGACATGATCCTATATTTAGAAAGTCCCCCTCAAAAAATACAACATAGCTACTAAAACTAATAAACAAGATCAGCAAACCGGTGGGATATAAAATCAACATGCCAAAAACATTAGTATTTCTATACACTAGTAATGAGCAATCTGAGGAGAAAATCAAGAAAAATATTCCATTTACAATAGCATCTAAGAGAATCAAATAAATTTAACCAAGGATGTAAATGACCTTTATTCAAAAAACTAGAAAACCCTGCTAAAAGAAATTAAAGAAGGCTTAAATAAATGGAAGGATAATCTATATTCATGGATTGGAAGACTAAATATCATTAAGATGTTAATCTATCCAAATTTACTTACAGAATCAACAAAATCTCAATCCAAATTCCACTGGCCTACTTTGAAGAGACAGAAAAGCTAATTATCAAATTTATTTCGAAGGGTAAAGGGCCCTAAATAGCCAAAAACATCTTGAAAAAGAAATGAAGTTTGAGGACTCACTTCCTGACTTTAAAGCATTCTGTACAAAGCTGCAGTGATTGAAACAGCATGTTACTTGTTTAAAGATAGACATATTTACTCAATGGAACTAAACTGAGAGTTCAGAAATAGGCCTGTACATTCATAGTCAACTGTTTTTGCTTTTGTACTTTTAATTTTTTTATTGTATAGTATAACATATATATAAAACAAAGAAATAAAAAAGCAATAGTTTTCAAAGCACTCTTCAAAAAGTGGTTACTGGATAGATCCCAAAGTTTGTCATGGGCTACCATACGATCCTCTCAGATTTTCCCTTCTAGCTGCTCCAGAATATAGGAGGCTAGAGGGCTTAAATGCTTTTTTTAAATTACAATTGGCTTTTTCCCCTTCTTTTTTTGTGAACAATAACATATTTACAAAAAAGCTATAAATTTCCAAGCCCAGCACCACAATTAGTTGTAGAACATATTGTACACTTTGACATGGGTTACAATATCACAATTTTAGGTTTTTACTTCTAGCTGTTCTAAAATACTGGAGACTAAAAGAGATATCAGTTTAATGAATCAGCATTCATAATCATTCATTAAGTCCTATCTTCTATGTATAATTCCACCATCCCCTTTGATATTTCCATACCTCTCATTGGGGTTGTTTGGGCTATGGCAATTCTAAATTTTTTATATTGGAAGTGTTTGTCACTAATATGGGGTAGGGAGATGAAACTATCTGATGTTCTGGAGAGGCTGGGCTAGGTTTCAGGACTTATCTGAACCAGCGACCCAACTGGAGGTTGTAGGTTTCTGGCAAGTTACTCTAGTGCCTGGAACCCTTGTGGAATCTTATAAATTGTCCTAGGTATTCTTTGGGATTGGCTGGAATGGTTCTGGTTGGTGGTTGGCAGATTATGATAGGTAGCAAGGTTTACCTGAAGCTTGTGTGAGACCAACCTCCAGAGTAGCCTCTTGACTCTATTTGAACTCTCTCTGCCACTGATATTTTATTAATTACACTTCTTTTCCCCCTTTTGGTCAGAATGGAATTGTCGATCCCACAGTGCCAGGTCTGGATTCATCCCTGGGAGTCATCTCCCATGTTGCCAGGGAGACTTTCACCCCTGGATGTCATGTCCCACATAGAGGAGGAGGGCAATGATTTCAGTTGCAGAGTTGGGCTTAGAGACTGAAGCCACATCTGAGCAACAAAAGAGGTCCTCCAGAAGTAACTCTTAGGCATGCCTATAGGTAGTCTAAGCTTCTCTGCTACCTACATAAATTTCACAAGAGTAAGCCTCATGTTCGAGGGCATGGCCCATTGATTTGGATGTCCCTAAAGTTTGACACAGTATGAGGGGATTCCTTGATGGTAAAGTTTAATAGTTCCATAGTCTTTCTCCCATCCTTCAGGGGACTTTGCCAATACATTTTGATTATCTGGTTGATATACTCTAGGATGTATCCAGGCATTACAATAATCCATACAGGATTAAGGGACCTCTTTCTCATTCTGTGCTCCCTGTTTCAATTGTTCAAATGAGCTATACAGATAAATTGAATTAGATTATACACTACAGAAAATTTCAGTTCCAGATCAAATAAACCTGTCTTGCATTGGTCTCAAAGAGTATGTGTGGTTCTAAAATATAGACACTGTCTTCCTTACCCGTATGTTCTGAGTTACTTTAACCCCAACCTGTCTGGCTTCATTCTTATCTCTAAATATAAGGTTATATATATATAAAACAGCCTCTCAAAATCCAGAAATAATAATCACCACTCTGGACTTAATGTGTCTGCTCTAAAAGCTTACAATCTAGGCCCCTGTTTTCTTATAAAGCATTTTCTAAAGGTGACCATACTATTGTTGTTCTTTTGTTTCTGGCTTACTTTGTCTCACCAAATGTCCCACATGTTCATTCACATGGTTGCATGCCTCACGACATTATTCCTTTTTGTAGCAGCACAGCCTTCATTCATAAGTATACACCACTGTTCACCAATCTACTTCTCCGTCAGTGCATCCTTCAGCCACCTGCATTCATCAGGCATCATGTAGAAGGCCCAAAGTCCACAGTCCATCAACATTCTCAATTTTAGATAATTTCATTGGTCAATTGATTTTAACAAGGCTGCCAAGTCCACTCAACTGGGACAGAAAAATGTCTTCAACAAAGGGTGGTAGGAGAACTGGACATCCATATCCAAAATAATAAAAGAGGGCCCTTATCTCACACCTTATACAAAAACCAATTCAAAATGGATCAAAGCTCTAAATATAAGAGCATGAACCATGAAACTCCTAGAAGAAAATGTAGGGAAGCATCTTCAAAGTCTTGTGGCAGGTAGTGGTTTCTTAGACCTTACATCCAAAGCACAAACTATGAAAGAAAAAATAGATAAATGGAACTTCCTCAAAACTGAGGACTTTTATGCTTCAAAGGACTTTGTTAATAAAGTGAAAGGCAGCCTACTTAATGGAACAAAATATTTGGAAACCACATATCTAATAAAGGTTTAATATCCATAATATATAAAGAAATCTATAACTCAACACTAAAAAAACAACATAATTAAAATTGGACAAAAGGCTTGAATAGACATCTTTCCAAAGAGGAAACACCAATAGCTAAAAAACACATGAAAAGATGCTTAACATTACCAGCTATTAGGGAAATGCAAATCAAAACCACAATGAGATATCATTTAACACCTACTAGAATGGCCACTATTAAACAAACAGAAACTTACAAAGTGTTAGAGAAGATGTGGTGAAATAGGAACACTCATTCACTGCTGGTGAGAATACAAAATGGTACAGCTATTGTGGAAGACAGTGTGGCAGTTGTGCAGGAAGCTAAGTATAGAACTGCCATATGATCCCATAATCCAGCTATTAGGTATATACTCAGAAGAACTGAAAGCAGGGATGCAAACAGGCATTTGCAAACAGATGGCCATAGTGGCATTATTCATAATTGCCAAAAGGTGGAAACAATCCAAATGTCCATCAACTGAAGAATGGATAAACAATACGTGGTATGTACATACGATGGAATATTATTCAGCAGTAAGAAAGAATGAAATCTTGATGCATGTGAGAACATGGATGAACCTTGAGGACATTATGCTGAGTGCAATAAAACAGTCACAAAAGGGCAAATATTGTATGATCTCACTAACATGAACTAATTATAATGAGCAAGCACATGGAGTTAAAATCTAGAGTATAGGTAACCAGGAGATAGAATGAGAGTAGAGAATGGCAAGCTGAGGCTTAATTTGTGCAGAATTTTTAATAAGGTTGATTGTAAATGTTTGGAAATGGATAGAGGTGATGGTAGCACATTATCATGAGGGTAATTAACAATGCTGGATTGTGCAGTGATTGTGGTTGAAAGGGGAAATTTAGGGGAAATAAGGAAAGCTAAAGCTAGAGGATAAAAAATGGGACTGTAAAACAAAGTAAACCTTGTTATATGATGACTGTGGTTAATAGTACAAATACAAGAATGTTCTTCCATGAACTAAAACAAATGTACATCACTTTTGCAAGGTGTTAATAATAGGGCGGTTATGGGAAAAAATGCCACTAATGCAAACTATGGGCTATAGTTAGCAGTAAAATTGTAATATTCTTTTATCAATTGTAGCAACGGAACCATACCAAGGCTAAATGTCAATAATAAGGGGGTATACAGGGTATGATATTTTTCTTTTTGGAGCAATGAAAACGTTCTCAAATTGATTTGTGCTGATGAATGTGGTGATTATATCTAGAGACACTGATTGTACAGTTTGGATGGATTGTATGTTATGTGGATAAAACTGTTTTTTAAAAATACTAATAAAAGTGCATGGGTGGTTCAGTAGTAAAATGTTCATCTGCCATGTGGGAGACCTAGGTTCGATTCTGGCCCATGCACCCCCCCCGCCAAAGTAAAATACAAGGAAAAAATATGTTCACAAATGTTCATAATAGTATTATTCATAATGACCCAAAGTGGAAACAACCCAAATATCCATCAACGGATGAATGGAGAAACAAACTGTGATCTATCCATGGAATGGATTGTTATTCACCAATAAAAGGGAATGGAGTACTGATACATGGTACAACATGGATGAACCTTGAAACCATTATGCTAAGTGAAAGAAGCCAGACACAAAAGGCCATATATTGCAGGAGTCCATTCATAGGAAATTTCCAGAAAAGGCAAATCCATAGATACAGAAAGTAGATTAGTGGTTGCCAGGGGTTGAAGTGGGGATGGGGAGAAAGTACTAATGGGTGATGGTTTTCTTTCTAAGATGATGAAAATATTCCAAAATTAGGTTAGTGGTGGCACAATTCTGTGAATATACTACAACTCACTGAATTGTGCCCTTTAAATGGGTGAATTCTATGGTTGGTGAATTACTTCTCAATAACGCTCTTATAAAAAAGCAAAAAAAAAGAGCCACTCACTCAGGGTTTCATTCTTCTTCTAAGTCTAGAGTTTCTCAGAAAGGACACAGGGCAAGAGGGAGAATTGGGAAGGGCTGAACTGTCATTTTTTTGAGTCCTTCCCATTGGCCAGGCACTATGTTGAGGTTTTCCAGACCTCAGCCCATTCAAATCTAGGACTACTGCTGTGAGGAAGGAATTGCCTTCACCATTTTAGAGCTGGCATAGCTGAGGCACTTGCAGAAAATGGCAGAGACAACATTCAAGCCCAGGCTTGTGCTCTATCTCCTCCCTTCCTAGGCTTGGCTCTGTGGTGTAGTAGTGGTGGGGGCTCTGGCCATAGACAGCCTTGCTCCTTTTCCCCCTCTCTCCTCGGGGATGAAGTGGAGGGGACTGTGGGCACCAACTGGGTCTCCACTGTCTGCCACCCTATCCAGCTGAGCTTGGGTGGGGGCTGATGGAGGTGGTGGTAGGGGTGGGTGGGCAAGAGGTGTAGTTATGCTCATCCCTGGCAGCTGAAAACTTGCCTTGAGCTATAGGCTGGGTTTATTTTTAACACAGATCACAGGGAATTTCCCGACCAAGGGATCAATACCCATTCATTATTTATGACTCATGGTGGGGGTGGAGGGTGGAGGAAAATGGGCTGCAGCCAGTATAAGCTGTGCCTAGTGGCTCCTTCAGGCATTTTTTCCATGAGACAGTACTTTCTGACTCTCTTCCTCATCCTAGTTATGTTCAAGCACTGCTAGGTGCTTTATACAGGCTGCCTTGTTTATGTGCACTATCTCATGGATAACTTGTAAATTTAATCTAATCCCTATTTTGCTGAGGTACAGAGGGGTTGGGGGGCTTGCTCAAGGTTACACAGCTAAGAATTGGCAAGGGCGGGTTTCCAATTAAGGTGGGAAAGGAGCATTAGGGGAAGCCCCTTTAAGGAAGTAACAATGCCTTTCTAGACTCAGCTTCTCCTCACCCCCTGCTCCCTCACCCCCTCCTCTCCTGTCTCCCCTCTTTCAGCCTTTTCACCTGCATGAGCTCTCTGAGAAGAATCTTCCAAGCCCAAGTCATGTTAGCTGACTCAGTAAAGGGAGCTGCAATTATCACTTGACAAATGAGGAAACTGAGACACAGAGAAGGTGAAACCACAGAGCAGCACATTGGTGGCTGGACCCTGACCACGGCCCAGCTCTTCTCCCTTTCAGCTAAGCATTTCCCCCATGGCACACAGACACACCAGTTTTCCAGACCAGCCTGGAAAGTTCAGGATGAAGGCCATTAACCACATCCTACCCACAAGAGCACAGGGCCCAGTCAATAGTCTAGGCTCCAGCTGCTTCCCACACTAGGAAGACGCCCTAAAGGCTGCTTGCTTCCCTCTTCCTCCTATGCCCACCACCCCAGCTGGGGCCCAGCTGGGGCCTTGAAGAACTACAGAGGAGACCCTGGAGAACATTAGTCCCCAGAAAGGCACAAGAGCAGCTTCCAGATGCTTGGCCCCAGGTGTACTGTGTTCCTGCTGTCTCGGACTTCCCCAACAGCAACAGGTACCTTGCTCCTCCTCCCCTGGCTTCCCTCAGAACCCAGGCCACTGCTTGGAGCTAGCCAGTCAGTGGAAGCCCTATCCTCTGTCCCCAGAGACAACTCAAATGACCATTAAGCTCTGAGCAGATGCAGGCAGTGGTAGGCGGGAGCCCCGGGGCAGGAAGCATTTTGTTCTCTGCTAATTGGCCTCCTATGGTCACCAGAGAGGGTCTGAGGCCTAGAAGGGAAATAGCCACATCACTTCTCTCCATAGCTTCCTCTCTGCGACTCCATACCTAAGCACTCTGGGCCTGTTGGGCAAGCAGATGTCTGGACAACCCATGTCACATAGCAGGGAAGGAGAAAAATGTTTTCCAGTAAGGGCTCACCTCTATGGAATCCAGGCTAAAGGGCTGCCCTGAGTGGTATGGGAGGGCCAGGAAGCTTGAGAGACTGTCTCTACCTTCTAGGGCTCAGAAAGAATTTCCCAGCTCTTGCTGCTCTGAGCCTGTGGGCTCTGCTCAGCCCTTCCCATTGCCATTAAGCTCCCATCACCAAGTCAGAGTTAGCAATTCCCCACCCCACCCCCCACTGTACAGATGGCAAAGCTGAGGCTCAGAATGGGGGAAGGCTGCATTATGCAAATCAGTGGCAGAGCTGCGCTAAAACTGCACTCTCCACTCTCATCCCTTACCCCACTTGTGTCCTGCCCCTCTACTTCAGCTTAGAGATACCACCTCATAAGACAGCAAAGACTGAGATTCACCTCTGTTTTCCCAGCCCTGGTGTCTGATGCTGAGCAGGTGCTTAATAAATTTTTTAGACAGATGATGTCCTGATCTGGGCAGCTCCTTAGAGACAAGCTGAACTGTGGTGAGCCCTGATGATGGCTTGAGTAGGCTCTTCCTTGGCTTCAAGCCCCTGGCAATGGCCTCAAGGCTTCCTGTGCACCTCTAAGATCCTCCCAGAATCATATAGTACTTAGGGCTTCAGTCTCTCCACTGCCTCGCTCAGCCTCTGACTCCCCCTGAACTTGTCAGTTCTGGCATCCAGGAAGCTGAAACTCAAGGATATTTTACATTAAACAGGCTTAGGTTTTCTTGATTCTCCCAACTTCAGTCTCAGTTCCTGCCATGCTCCCTGGCTAGGTCCACCCAGGGAGGGATCAGACACCAGGAAACTCTCCAGGCAGGCCTTGGTCGTAGACAAGGACTGACCTTTGAAATTCCTTTGACCCTCAGTCGCCAAACCACTATCTCATTTCTTTCTGGGTAAAGAATGCTGCCAGGGTTCTCACCTCTCTCACCCCAACGCCACCCAAAGCAATTCCTTTTCAGCAAGTCTCTCTCAGTGTTCCTTCTTGTGGGCTTGAGTGGATGTACACTCAAGACCCACTCCCTTGCTTCACTGACCCCACTTTACGTAGAAATTCTGCCCATTCCCAAACCACTTTCTGTCCTGACAGCGACCCTATGGGAAAAGTACTCTTGTTACCTTTCCTCTTACAGATGAGAGAACTGAGGGCAGTTCAAAGAGGGCAGATCACTTGCCCTAGGTCAAATCACTAGTAAATGTTGGACCTGGGATTTGAACCAGATTGTCTGGCTTCAGAGCTGAGGCTCTTAACCCCCCTGCTGGAATTTCTAGGTGATTCTAGCTACTCATGAGGACACTGGGGCAGAATGTTTGAGATTGGGACAGTTCTAAACCATCTAGGGTGTTAACTCTAAGAATCTATGAATCTTTGCTTTTCCGTCCCAACCCAGGAAACTATGGCTACTTAACAAAGGCCTCATGATCATATATCATAGGATATCAGAGCTCAGACGACCTTCGGAGATCAATTTGAAGCAGCAAGTGCTGATGGGAAGACAGGAAGTGGGAGCCCCTATCTTAGGCCCTCTCTATTGTCAGCCTCAGAGTATCCTACCCCCAGTCCAACAGGCTCTCCTGATAGCCCTCCCCACTGGCCCAGTGTCTAAGACAGACCTGAAAGGAACAGGCAGTATCATATTACTAAGGGCTAAAAATATTACAAATGAAGATAGAAAGTATGTAGCAGGCCCTGTTCTAAGTGTTTCACATATATTAACTCATTTAAACTTCATGATAGCTTGAAGTTAGAGAAAGTCATCACCATTTTACAGATGAGAAGACTGAGGCACAGAGAGGTTGAGTGACATGCCCAAGGTTACACAGCTAGCAACTAGGAAATCCAAGCTGTTTGATTCCCCAAGATCTAAGGCTAAACCAGTGGGCAATTCAGTGCAGCTGCCAACAGACCAGGTATGTGGGGTGCTGGAGTGAACATTGGGGCTCTGGATATCCTCCAGGGCACAGTTTATACTAGATCCCACTTGGTAGCCCTCTCCAGGCTTGGCCTTCCTTCTTGACTCCCTTGTTCTTTGCCTGGCCACCCTTCCTTTCCTCATACTTTGCCTTTCCCCATACTGAACCCCACTTCTCCAGGATAAGAGTGCCACTGATGGGTCCTGCTGAGAATGAACAGATCTCTGCAGTCTACAAGACTTGGTGTTATTTTTCCTGCCGTGCCCAGGGGTCAGACCAGCACTCTTGCCACTGCCCACTGCCTGTGAAATGCCTAAGGTTGCTGTGACCTTTGGGCATTGCCTTGGTGAGTTTGGATCCCTTTAGCAGGGCCATCTTGGCATCCATGTCAGTTTTCCCAGCCATTCTTCTCCCTTCATATCCACCCCAAAGCCAAGCTCAAGTGGCCTCATATATGAGCTCCCCTGATATGGCAAGACAAATTCTTACCAGATGCCAAGCATCATGGTAGGTACTTTAATGCTGACATCTCATTTTTTCTTCTTTTTTTTTTTTTTTGTTTGTATGCTGTGTGGTGGGGGTCACTTTTCATTCTTTTTCCATGTGACTGACTGTCCCCTTATTGCAGCACCATTTGTTGATTTTTGGGGGGTGGGGGGGAGTGCATGGGCCAGGAATTGAACCTGGTTCTCCATCATGGCAGGCCTGAATTGTACCACTGAAGTATTCTTGCAGCCCCCTGACATCTCATTTGATCTTCAAAACAACCTTCTGAGGTGGGGATTCAGAGCTTCCGAATATGGATAAGGAAATTGAAGGCCTGGAGAAATACTCAGTGAGCTAAGTGGTAGAACTAGAAGTGAAACCAATCTACCTGGTTCCCAAGACAGAGTTTGGGCGGTAGGGATAAGATGAACTGGAGGGAGGGGGAAAGCCTGGAGGCTGGGCAGTAACCCAGGTTGGACCTGGATTTGGGGGATGGGCATGGAGGTATCTGTGTGAACCCTGAGAAGCCTGGGGAATACTAGCTAGCATTTATTGAGCATTTACTGCGTGCTAGGTACCGTGCTAAGTGCTTTAGATGCATGTTCTTCTTGAATCCACCCAAGAACTCTGCAACATAGATAATATTATCATTCCCACTTTGCAGATGGAAAAAATTGAGGCAGAAAAAGCTTAAGTAAGTTGCCTAAGATCATCTAGTAAATAAGTGGTGGAGTCAGGACACGTACCCAGGCCTGAACACCACCCATTCTACTTGTTTGTTCTACTGATTATAGATAGGAATGGATGATTGAAGTGGTGCGAGAAAGCAGAGCCAGAACTTAGGGGCCTGACAGATTGCTGGTTTGGGGCAGCAGCCTGCAAACTCTGAAGTGCTAGGTATATGTGCTCTAGCTAGGGATGGAAGCCAAAGAGCCTGAAAGGTGAGTTTTGTTGAAAGAGAGAGGAGGGAAGTGGGAGAAGCTCAGACCAAGGTGCTCCCAGGTATAGCCATGGGAACAGGGGTACACAGGGAAGTCCTGCCAAACGGGGCCAGCTGGCCAATCTTGGCAATCAAGAGTGACTGCATCGGGGATCCCAATCTGAATGTCTTCGAGAAGCAAGGAATAGAAGATCTGAGCCAGGAGCCAGCAGTGTCCAAGCCACCCTGAAGGAGGGGAGGGAATAGGGTTCTTGCTGAGAAGGGAGTCAAGGATCCACTGGTTCACAGAAGTTGGAGAGGAAGCATGGGTGAGTGTGCAGATAGATGGGCATTCAGTGAATGCCACCCAAGCCACCAGCTGACGTGCACAGCCTTGTCTAGGAAAATAAGACACAGATGCCAACACCTCTGAACCTAGGTCCCCTGGGGAAGACCGCAAGAGGTGCTGCGGTAGACAGGGGTTGTGGTTAGTCACAAGAACTGGAAAGCTGGTTTTGAAGGATTGCAGGATTTTCTTAGGCTGGGATGTAGCTGTAGCACAAAAACACATAAATGCCTGGCATTGGAAGATATCTTTTGAATTACATCCGCACACTCACATGCACAAACACAGACAGCCCCTCTTTCCTTTATTGTACCCAAACTCCTTCATCATCACTGCACTGGATTTGAATTGTTTCACCACATCCCTTGCCCATCTGGCTAGGAACAAAGCAAGGGCAAGGACCTGTTTTCATAACCACAATTTATTGGGGGCCTACTATGTGCTGGTCACTTTATATACCTTTCTGTTTTCCATTGTCCCAAACTCCTGTGTCGCATCTTACTGGAGTCTGTATGCCTGGAGGTCTAACTCCACAATAGGCTCTCATAAATTCTATGTAGACACTACTGGTAGGAACAATTGAGGAATAATGAACAAAGGTTTGGGTGAACTAACCCTGGTCACAGGGGAGGGCCTAAGGTGGTATTCGTAGGTGGGGTGTGGAGGGGTGTGTGTGCATCTTCTAGTCCTGATGGAAGACAGCTGACTCAGATCCCTGGGGGCTTGTGCAGAGCAAATAATGGGGCCTGAGACTGAGTCTTACTGAGTTTCCCAAGGACTAGGGGGAGACACCATGAGCTCCCCACTATGCTCCTTCACCCTGAGATCCCCAGGGTGAATCCCACCACCCCACCCCTGCCCCACATCCTCCCAGCCACAACCCCTTTTCTCAGCCCCAAATGAACCTCATCAGCATATTAATAGGACATTATGGTTCCTAATGAGGATCTAGCAAACATTTATGGAGCAGATTAAAGACAGCTTCACCCCATTAAACAGCCTTGAGGCTTCCCAGGGGACCCCTCAGGTGGGGGAGGGGTAGAATGGCTGGGAAGAGTCCCCCACTCCCCACCCCCACTTTTTCTGCTGGACTGGTAAAAGAAAAGGCATGAAAGGAGCTACAGTGAGAAGAGCTAAGACCCCCAGTCTCTATTCCTGCCTACCATGCGTATCTGGCTCCCCACCCCCACCCCCTGGTTCCTGGCTAAGAGCTAGGCCAGCCAAGGAATGACATGCCTATTCATGTCATTCAGCATGCTCGATCCTCAGTGCAAGACGGTCCGGGACCCTCCTCTAGGCCCAGCCCCAGCCCCAGCCCTGATCTGAGCCAGGCATTGGGGTAGCGAAGGCTGACCACGTTGCTACTGGCCTCTGCCTTTTCACTTCAGGTTGACATAACACAATGAACATTCATAAATGGGTGCCCGCTGTGTGCCAGACACCACGTGGGGCACTTACTCACCTGGGATCTCACTGAATCCTTAAAACAACTGCATAAAGTAAAGATTCTCAGTCTGTTTTAATGAGAAAAGGAGGCTCAGAGAAGGGATGCAAACTGCTCTAGGTTACACAGCATTTCTGGGAGTCTGATTCCAGTTTGTCTGATTTTAAAGCCCATGTTCTTTCCATTATGCCACATGACTTAAGTAATACCTCCTCCGTGTAAATGATTGTACCATGTGCTAGGATTTCCGGGGCCTCACCCCCCAACCTCCCACTTATTCCCTAGAGTTTGGGTGGAATCATGGAAAGCTTGAAACTGTAGAGATAGAAAGATCTGAATTTCAATCCCAGCTTTGCCATGGTCTAGCTCATGTGACCTCTCTGAATCTCCATTTTCTCATCTGTCAAAAGAAACTGGGAATCCAGGTTCCTTAGGAAGGATTCAACGAGAAGTGCTGTACCAACATTGACAGCTAGCACGATTCTCTATACCTGATTTTTTTTCATCTGTCAAATGGGGCTAATGCTGCCCGCCTTAACTGCTTTCCTCAGGACGGGGGCTGGGGGGTTGATAAAAGGACAGAGTATAAACAACAGAGGGTGCCCCAAATGCAAGGGTCACTGCCAGCAGGCCTCTTCATCTCCAGCCACGCTGATGATAGTGTCCTGTATATAGCTGGTAGAGGAGACAAGACGCACCTGAGGGAGATGGCCCAGGCTAGCACCCTAGATCCAGAAAAGGAAGAAGTAAGGGTTTGAGACATTCTTGTAAGACATTCCTCAGTGCTCTGCAGCCTTTGATTCTTGGATCCCCAAGTACAGGAAACTGACAGGAGGGTGATAATATAGCACACCACCTGCCCCCCTCATGCCTACTCTCCCCTTCCAACACTGTTTCAGCCATGCCAATCCTCTAGCTCTTCCTCAATCCCATCATGCACACTCCATCCTCAGGGCTCTTGTGCTTGCAGATTCCTTTGACCAAAGCATACTTTCCCTACTATCTTTGGGCTGACTTCCTCAGTGCCTTAAAGTTTCTGTTAAAATAGCCACCAGATTTCAATTTCTCCATGTAACTTACCCTACCCACCTCACCCCACCCTTAGCATTCCTATCTTCCTTACTTCTTTTTTTTCTTCAGTGCACTTATCATCTTCTAGCATGCTCTATAATCCACTTCTTTGCCTTGTTTATTGCCTATCACCTTCCCATTGGAGTGAGGCAGGGATCTGTGTTGTGTTCACTGCTGTGGCACCAGTGCCTAGAACAGTGCCTAGCAATACATAGGTATTGCTTGAATGAAGGAAAAAGACCAGGGACTTGACCTGTATCTTATGCCCATTCCCTTTCTAAAGGTGTCTGGGAAAGCCAAAGCGATACCATGCTTGGAGCTGCACTTCCGTGGCAGTTTCCTACACCCATGTGGGAGTGTATTCATGCACGTGTGGTGGGTGAGTATGTATATGGAGAGAGGGTACTGCAGAATAGGTGGCCTGTGATCCGGGCAGGTGACAGGGTACAGTCTGGCAGCACCTCTTTGAGAGTGATACAAAGCTCCTTTGGTTCCTATGGAGGAAAGGTATGGTGGACAGAGGATCAGACTTGGAGTGCAGTCTTGGCTGTGCCATTGACTCATTCGTAATTTTGGTTAACTCCCCTTCCCTCCCCTGGACCAGTGTCTCCAGCTATAAGATGAAAGTGGTGCACAAAGGTCCCTTCCATCTTGGACAGCAGATAAATCCTGGATTACCCAGAAATGCTTTCCATAGACCTTGGATCTCAGCACCGGCCTCTCCCTTTGCTTTCCACTCCCAGAGAGTGGTTTCTCTCCTCTGTCACAGTGGTAGTGGCAGAGGTGGCAACAGGTGGCATGGCAGTGGAAGGCTGGAAATGGTGATGGCTGGGCCCAGTGGTGTGTCTGGGTCTCCCTGGCCCATGGTGGGGAGAAGCCCCCTTCCCTCCAAGTGCCCCTGCATCTTTCCAGCTAGCTCATTTCTTCCGTTGCTGGGGAGGTCATTCTCCAGACGCTGGCGCACAGATGCTGTGCTTCTCAGGTTCCCTGCCGGGCCCCGCCGCCTAGCCAAGCTCCACAGCCTCAGCCCAGGGATTGCTCCCTTCCCCCGCCGCCAGCACCAGCGCCAGACCCCCACCCGCCCCACCATGGCTCTCACTGCTCTTCTCTGAACTGCCTCCAGCTTGGCTGCATCACTGCGATAATGAGGTGTCTGCGACTGAACGCAGTGGGCTCGGCAGGCCGAACAGCAGGCCAGAGGCCCAGGAGACAGGCTGGAACAGGCGCAGAGACCGCCCCAGCCAGCCCAGCAATCCACTAGGGCCCCTCACCCCACCCCGCACTTTGCCAGCTCCAGTGTCATCCTAGGTCCCGCTTGCTTATTTCCCGCTGCCCAGGTCCCAGGGGCAAAGGCTGAAGATGACGAGAGAGGCCTCATGGTGAAAAATCCAACTCTGTGATGATGACGATGATGATAGGAAGGGTCTAGGGCTTCAAAGGGATGCCCTGCTAATAACCCCTCATATCTGGACATATCTTCAGTGTTTATGAGGTACTTTCACTCATTCTACAAACGTTTACTGAGCCCTGCCCCTGTGCCAGGCCCTGCACTGTGCACGGGGAAATGAGGAATGAGATGCGACTTGTACCTGGCAAGCTCCATGTTTAGCAGGGAGATGGATAACGAAACAGGCCATGATGGTACCTGTGGGTCTGAGCCCGGACAGGGGCAGAACATGCCAAGTTACAGGGTGCTCGGCCCATTCTGGGGAAGTTGGGGCAGGGGAAGACAAGGAAGTCTTCTCAGAAGAACTAACCATTGACGCAGTAGGAAGAATGAGTAGGCATTAGCAAAGTAAGACAAGGAGGTGCTAGGGTGTGAGGGGGTGTTTTGGGCAAAGGGAACAGCCTATGAAGCCTAGAGGACATCTTGCAGCCCTGCCGCCCCCCAAAAAAATGTCCACTCAAGTCAACCCTAGAAGGCAGGCTTTCTTGTTTCCGTTTTATGGATGGTGAAACAAAGACCGAGGTGCAATAATAATACTTTGCCTTATTATTTAAGGTTATAAGAGTTTGAAAAGTTGGTTTCTCTATCCTCTCATTTTTCTGCTCACAGCAACCCCATGATATCGGGACTTGATCTGCACTTCAGAGATGGGGTAACAGGCTCAGAGAAGGGAAGTGGCTAAAGAGACAAGCACCCGGCTTTTCCCAAATTGGCTCCAGGGTCTGCTTCAGCAATTGGAGGGACAGGGGCCCCGAAGGGAGGTGGAGCCATAAAGCCATGTCCTTCATGCCTTCCTTCTGGTCTCAGTACTGCCCTCCTCCAACCCTGTCCTCCACAACCCCTAGCCCCACCTTCTCAGCTGATCTACCCCCTGGCCAGAACAGAGCTGAGGTGAGAAACCACTCATCCAAAGCCCCCATTAAATCAGAGAGTGATTGGAGTATTGGTATTTGCGTGAATTATTCAGAAGCTGTGGCTGCAGAATGGGGGCAGGGAGGAGGCTGGGAGCAGGTGTTCCCACATGCCAAGCGTGGCAGCTGCAGAGGAAGTGACCCCAGAGGCCAGACCTTCATCAGCTGCCTGGTCTCCCCCTCTCCACTCCAAGAGAAATCTCAAGCCCGTGGTGCAGGGGGAGAGGACACTGGGGCAGGGTAGGTGGGGGAAAGGGGCAGCTGGAGGGTGATTCATAACAATAGGTCCCGTTTACTGAGGGCTTATTTTGTGCTACCCGGTCTCTCATTTACATCTCACAATAACCCTGTGAGGTAAAGTTCTATTGTTCTTTTATAGTTGAGGAAAATGAGGCTCAGAGAGGTGAAGTAACTTGCCTAGGTCACACAGCAAATAAACGGCAGTACCAGGATTCAAACTCAGGCCTGCGCATTCCAGAGCTAGCATGGCCTTCCCAGTGCTCCTCCATTCTTTGCACTTGGGACTCAGACCACTGGGGTGTGGGGCTTTTTTGACTGCTCAGGGCCTCATCGAAGTCTAGGCCACCCCCCACCCTCTGCCTCCCCCACTAAAAACAACTGCTAGGAAGCTGGTTATGGGTTTCTGAAAGTGCAATTGTCAGGCTATGGTATTTTCCTTTTCTCCTTCAATGTCTCCACCCAAAGGAAGGAGAGAGAGTAGAATTGCAGGTGGGTGGGAGAAAGCGTTTGGGCCTCAGGCAGGGGGAGGGTCCTTAACCCCTTCTTCCAGAAGCCTTAGCTTGCAGGGAGGTGTTTTAAGGTGTTGTTATAGAAAATAATAATAGTGCGGGCACTGGAGTTAAAGTTGCCAGATTTAGCAAATAGAAAGGGCAGGATGCCCAGTTGAATTTGAATTTGAGATAAACAATGAATAGTTTTTAGTGTAAGTATGCCCTTTATAGGATAAGTCTTGTCTTTAAAAAGTATTTGTTGTTTATCCGAAATTCAAATTTAACCGAGCGTCCTGTATTTTAATCTGGCAACCCTTAACTGGAGTCAAACTGCCTGGGTTTATTGACTGCTACTATCTAGCTATGTGACCTTGGGTATGTCTGTGACCTCTCGGTGCCTTGATTTCCCTGTCTGTGCAAGGACTGTTGAGAGGTTTTAGTGAAGTGATACAATGAAAAGAAGACGCATAGAACATCCAGCAAATGTGAACCGTTTTTACTTTCTTTTTTCCCTTCTTCTTCCCCCATGGATCCTCCCAGAAACTCCTCTTGCTCCAAACTTTCCTTGTCTGTGCCCCCGGGCCATACACTGGGGCCAGGAGTACCTGTTACATTGTGATGAGGGGAAGAAAAGTGCGCATCTTTTTGAGTCCCTACTCTATGCTTATCACTCATTGAATGCTCACAATCCTACCAGGTATTTACTGTTATTATTCCCACTTTACAGATGAGCAAATGGGAGCCTAGGATGATGAGTGTACTTGACCACGGTCACTCAGCTAATCCTAGATCCTGGGCCCATCTGACCCTGGCAACCTGGCTGCGCTTCCCCACCCCCACCCCCTTCTGCATCTCTCTCACTTAGGTGCGAAGTTCTAGCTTGTTGAGCGGGAAACCCCTTCTCAGGTTTGGGAAGCAGGCATGGGGAATGGAGCAGCCTGACAGAGAAAGTTTGGGGGGCCCTGGCCGATGGACTCCCTGAGTCCAGGCAGAGCTTCATCTCCCTGCCCCCCTCCCTCTGCTCCCCTTCCCAGCCAGGGCCACGTTGATAGCTTTATTCTGCAGGAAAATGCAGTTCTCTCCGATATGCCCAGTTGCACGTCCACTATGCATGCTAATCAGCGGCCAGAGCTTGCCAGCAATTTGCTTCAGTTCTGGGGCTTGCTCTGGGTTTATTTATTTTTTATATTTATACCTTGTGTGCAGAGATGGCTGGCTTGGAGTGAGAGCAGGGTCTGGGGAAGAGGCCCTCAGAAATAGGAGGAGCAAATGAGCCAAAGCTAGAAGCAAGGGGTCATCTTTGCTATCCTTCTGCTTTCTGATAGTACTGCATCTAGGGGTAAATGATACTTGATAGGACGGCACTGGACCCTTCCTGGAAACCTTGGGAGGTGGGCCCAGCAGAAATTAGCAAACCCATGTCATTGAAGAGACGACCAAAGGTCTGGGGCTCAATGTGATACATTGATTCTTCCCACCCAAAGCTCCTGTCTGTAGGTGCTAGATAAAGACTGAGACTTCAACTTGCCTCCCTGCGCCACATACTGAGGCAAAACCTAAGCCCAGAGAGGGCAAGGAACTTGGCCAAGGTCACAATGGATTTGAGAGAGTGTTCTTCCCCCAACCAACCATCTGTCCCAAAGCCAGGTGCTATAAGCCACCTGAAAACTCTTCCCACAGCATGCTTAGCAAGTTCTTGGCCACTGCCTACCTACCTCTTCCCAGAGTTTTCTTTTTCTAATTGAGCTTTAACCCTTTCTCTTTGCTTCTCACTTTAAAGGAGCTATCTTCTCTTGCTGTGCTGTCAGTCCAGAATTTGGCACAAAGGAAGTGCTCAGTACCTTTGCCCTGTAAAGATATGTATGGGACAATAGGGCAACTTGGCAATATCCTGTAAGGGTGAAGATGGACACACACCTTGATTGAGCAAGACTCTACAGAAACGTTCATACTCGTGTCCACCACAAGCCATTGGTCAATGGTGCTCATAGCAGCACTATTTGTTATAACAATATATGCATCATCAGGAGAACAGATAAATACATTGATATCTATTTCTACAATGGAATACCATACAGCAGTGAAACTGAATGAACTACAACTGCATGTGTGAAAGTGACACAACTCACAGACATAATGCAGAGCAATAAAGTAGGTTGCTATGTAAATATAGAATGTCGTTAATCCAAAGCTTTCAACACACCAATATCAGAGCAGAGTGGCTTATCTTGGGGAGGAGAGGAAGGGGAATAAGGTCAGAGGGCTCCAACTCTATCTGGGATGTTTTATTTCTGAAGCTGAATGGTGGATAAAAAGGGGTAGTTGTATTATTCTCGGTACCTTTTTTGTCTGAAAGATTTCATACTCTTAAAAAACAAACAAATGGAAAGAAGAATGGATGAACGAATGTTTCCCCTCAGCCACAAGGCTGATTCTCCTGCTTTTCCTTCTTTCTGTGTGTGTCGTGTCTCTCTCTGGAACTCCTGTGAGCTTTGGAGTACAATAAACATGGAATGCTGGCTCATCCCCTTACTTGCCCTGTGACTCGGGGGCCCTAACCTACCCACTTCACAAAGCTATTGTGAATATTCACTAAGATGATGGAATGTCCCAGAGATGATGTAGTCCAACCCCTCGTTTCACAGATGCCAAAAACGAAACCAAAATAGGAATCTCTGCCCCAGCCCTGGGAGTTCAGATCCCAATACCAGCCATACAGAGCCAGAGAAGGAGGCAGACTTTAAGACTGCAGCCTCTGGTGAAGGAGGGAGAGGCAGTGTGGTGGGGATCGGGCCCTGATCAGTGACCCCCTGGCTTGGACCTCTAGGACCTGTGAGTGACCCAGAGATGAGGAGTAGAACTCAGACCTGCAAGGGGTTGCTTCACGAGGACAGCTTTAGGTCCAATGAGAATTTCTGGCAATCAAAGTCTAGGGGAGAAAGGACAGGCTACCTTGAGAGAGAAGAAAACCAACTGGCTGGATTCCTACCCAAGGACTCAGTGACACCACGATTGTTAGACAGCATTGTCTAAGTAGGGCACAATTAAAGCTAATTTACTCAGAAGGCAATTATCTGGGTGAAAAGGAAACCAGAAAGGAAGGTCTGCCACAGACTAGGGTAGGAAGGAAAGCATCTCTGAGATTCTGGTAGACATTGACATGGAGCTTATTTCTCCTCCCAGCCACTGTACAATAGGTAATAGGCTTATCACCACCCCCGTTTTCCATCTAATAGGCATATTACATTCCCCATTTTCCAGATGAAGAAACTGAGGCCTAGAGCAGCCCAGTGAAGCCAAGATGGAAATCCAAAGCCTGGGTCTTTGCACCCCATGGTGGCTTCATGATGCCTTGGCCTGCCCCTTCTCTCTGCCTGATCCTGGGCGGGCCCTGGACAGGGGGCCAGAGAGGGCACTCTGAGGGCCCTGCTGCCCAGTCGGCCGGGCCAGCCTCTGTTGTTCTTGGGCCCTGGCCGGGGTACTCCTTGGGTGGGTGGCAGGGCCTTGGAGCTGGTGTCTGCTGCAAGCTGAGGTCTCCTGCTGAGTACCCCTTCAAGGGCAGCCCTTGTCCCTGCTCTAATTATACCAACAATTTTTCTCGGCTTCTCCAAATAAACAGTGCGCAGTCTGCGGGCCATAGCATGCTGGGAAACCTGAAATGAGAAGCCGCCGCCGCTAATGGGCTCCTTAGCTGCAGGGCTCAACAGATTGCTTAAAAGGCTGGGCCTGACCAGGCGGCTCCTGCTTTCCTGGGCACCCTCTTCCTCACTGTACTACTTGCCCCACCCAATCCCTCCCCACCCACCCCCTGGTCTGCTCCCCGCCTTTCCCACCCTCGCTGATGCCCACTGATCCCACAACCTCCATGTGACACAATGATTAGCTGGGCTGCACGAGAATCACACCTCTGAATCCTGTAGACAAGGCTCCTGCAGACTCGATTTCAAGGGAGAGTTTGTGAACATAGGGATAGGCTGCGCCAGTGCACAAGGAGTGTGTGTGTGTGTGTGTGTGTGTGTGCAGGCACAGGTTCGCAGATGTTGACAAGCAGGGGTGACTCTCGGTGGTCGGGGAAGGGGATTACTGGGGACCTAGCACTGTCGGCTTGGGGTCAGAGGTTCGCAGTGGAATAAGTGCATGGCTATGGGCAGTGGAGGGTGGGGAACGGAAACTGTGGGATGACTGTCTTCCTGGGTCATGAACTGGTGAATATAAAACGACTGATAACCACACCTGCTCCCCTTACCCCCAGCTACTTGTGGGTTACTAAGCACTTTCACTTCTAGTCATCCCAATAACCCTGTGAGGAAGAAGGATGGCCCCGATTTTACTGAGGAGGGAAGGTAAGCCTCTTCTGACATCAAATAACTGGCCTAAGAGCACACCACTAAGAATTGGAGTGCAGTTCTCTGGCTCCCTGATTATTTATAGACACTCATCGTTTGCAACTCTGAAAGGTTGTTTCTTGCTGTGGGAGGGTCCGTCAGCTCTCTGAGGGCAGGGACCATTTTGCTCATCCCTGCATAGCAGAGTGGCTCTGAAGCCAAACAGCCAAATTCAAACCCATCTCTGGCACTTATTTGCCGTATGATCTCAGGCAAGTTACTTGACCTCATCGGGCCTCATTTCCATCATCTGTAAAATGGGGGTGTTAATTAAACCAACCTCACTGGGTTGTTGTGAGATTTAATGAATTCACGCCTATGAAACAACCTAAAACACTGCCTGGTAAGCACTCGGGAACAATTGGCTGCCATTATTGTTATTATTATTGTCATCATCATCGTCATCTCTTATACAGTCTGTTATAGTACCCGGGGACTATAAATATGTAAAGCACACTAATTTGGGTGAATGATCAACTCATGGACATGATGTTACTACCTGGAGCTGGTGGGTCTCCAGGTGGCATGTTTGCCATTTAACAGAATCTTTCACTACTCAGTGCTTCCTGAGCCTCTTGTAAAAGTGTTTCCTGTCCAGTGTGTGTGTGTTAAGGGAAGGGCAGGAGTTGAAATGGACTTGATGGACCTTCTGGGCCTCTCGAGCTTGGGTGTTTTGTGACAACTCAGGTTTTGCCTGTCCCAAGTCCTCTCCCAGTAGTATCTGAGCCAGGACCCGCCCTGCACCTCCACACACCATCAGCACTCATTGGAGAAATTCTCTCTTTGGGCTGAACTTTCTATCCTCTCCTCGTTGAAGGCAACCATTTGACGAGAGGTTTAGTTAAATCCATTCAGATGGTTTGGAGTTACCAGAGGGATATGAAAAGGCAGAAAATGGAAGTGGAGAGGAGCAACAGAGGAAATGAGGGCCAGCTTGAGAAACTGCACTGAGAAAAAAAAGAAATAAAAGGAAATAAAAGAGCCTGATAGAGAACGAGAACTCCTTTTCTGTTTTTCCCCAGGACCCCTGTGAGATAGAAAATTGACAACGACCTGGCCATACAATTTTTGAATGCTCTTTGAGATTGTAGAGAAGTCCATATGTTAAAGGAACAACCACTGGACCTCTGGGAGGTGGCGCAGGAGACCAGAGTCTTGGCCAAGCACTGCTTCTAACTCATTGTGTGACCTTGGATGAATCTCTTCTTCTATGACAAACAATGTCAGAGGTGATTGAGATTGGCACTGGGGAAGGGGAAACTAGCTTAATGAGTGCCCATTTTAAGGATGAGGAAACTGAGCAACGGAGAAGTAAGTTACTCAGAATTTGAATCCAAAGAAGTCTGGCTCCACATGCTATACACTTAAGGATGATACTATACCACATCCACTCTACTAGTATAATATTTAAGAATCCTTCTAGCTGTATTATAGGTGAATCACTTCCCCTCTATGGGACTCAGTCTCTACATCTGTGACGCCTGCTTCCTTAACCTTCTTCGGGTTGTGGTGAGAAGCCCAATGTCAGAGAATATACAGTGTCAACCACAAAGCAATAATCAGACTGTAGAGACAACAAACACTTGGTGAGCACTGCCTCTCTGCCCGGCGCTGCTAGAAAGACTGCTTCAATTGAGCAATCCCACTGAATCCACAAGAATTTTTAAAAGCGAGATAAATAAGGCACAAAGAAGTTGAGTGACTTGCCCATGGTCACAGTTGCGAAGGACTCCCAATCTCTACCCTTCAGTTGCCTGCATTCGAGGCAGTTTAGGGCAGTGGGTCTCAGCCCTTTCGCACATTTGAATCACCTGGGGCACTTTAAATAATTTGGCCAGGGCCATATTCCAGAACAATTAAATCAGTAACTCCCAGAATTGCCCTTCGTATTTTCATAAAATCCACTCAGTGAGTCTAATGTGCAGCCAGGGTGGCCTAGGTGCCAAGGGACAAAAATATTACAATGATAGGGTAGGGGATAAAGGCTAGGCTGGGGTCAGGACCAGGGACTAGAGCAGGATGAATGGGTTCTGGAGGCTCAGCATCCCATAATATCCCAGAGTTGGAGGAGAGCCCTCAAAACCCAACAACCCATTTTTTTTTCTTCAAGGGGCGCTGGGGCTCACATAAGGGAATTTGATTCCATTTTGCTGACTCTCACGACGGAACTCCTTCCCCTGTCCCGGGCAGGTGGACCCCATCCTTTACAATCCCCTTCCCTGTGCCAGGCCCAGCCCTGGAAGTAAGCAATGCCGCTCCCAGTTTGGAAGGTAGGAAGCTGAGGCTCAGAGGGGCGAGGCGAGCTGCCCAAGAGCACAGCCATTAAGTGTCAGAATTTGGATTTGAAGGCAGGCATGCCTGGCTCAGCAGCTCGACCTCCAGCCACTGCCCAGGCTGCGTCCCAGGCTGCTGGGAGGTTCCAGCCCAGAATGGGTCCGGCCTCTTAGCGGGGAGGAACGGCCCAAAGGCGTGCCTCGTTTTATCCACCCCACCCAGACCTTCCGGGCCCGCCCCGGTCCCGCCCCCGCCAAAGCCCGCGGAGTGGGTTTGGGGCCGGGCGCAGTGGGAAGGAAAGCTTTCTGGGGCCCAGAGCGCCCTCTCCCCTCCCCCTCCGGCCTCCTCGGGCCTGGAATGCTTTTAATAGGAGACAAAGCCTTTAATTCCGCCAGATCAGATGAAAGGCCCCAAATGCAAATGTGCGGGCAGGGAAGCCGCTGGTGAGAATAGGCTGCCTTCAAAGTGTAAATGGCTAAACGCCTCAGCCGACAAGAGGGGAGGGGTTAAAGCAGGCACCCGGCCTGGCGGCGAGGCCGCTCTGGGCTCCCTCAATGGCTTCAATTCAGTAATTGATGGTTCCAAATCCGCTCCAGCCCCGGAGCCCCAGACATGAAAAGAGATCCACAAACCTGTGCTGGCCGCCAGGCTCAGCCGTGTGACCCGGGACAATTCGGGTAGTTCCCTGACTCTGGCAGTGCCTCAGTTTCTTCCTCTGTGAAATGGAATTTGCCAAACACACCTGCCGCAGTCCACAGTTAGAAAATTGGAAGGAGACAATGAATACGGATGGTGCATCTAGTTAGCGGTTTGATTTTTTTCCCCCTTGGGCTCCTCTTTTAACTTTTCTCCATTTTTGTCTCCCCAGCCCACTAAATACCCTGCCTTGTCCCTCCATCCCTCCACCAAAAAAAAAAAAAAAAAAAAAAAGATTCCCTAGCCCCATCCACTGGAATGGATTGTGGAAATAGCAGCTGACAGGTAGGGCGTTTGTGCTACTCTCCCTTCCAGACCCTGGGTGGCCATTTTTCTGAGCCTTGATGTCCCATAGGCTTTGGGACTTTTCAGATGGGGGCAGAAGGAAAGGTGTTTAGGAGAAGGAAGTGGCACCAGTGAAGGCCTAGTGGGGGCAGGTGTTTGAGGATTGATGAGGAATCACTGTGGTGAAAGCCAGAGAGGCTTGGGGATGGCAGTGGATGGATGGGTGGGGGAGTAGAGAAGAGAGCTTGAGGACCAGATCGCTGAGCCCCTTGAGGATTGTATAAGAGGCTTAGTTTTATTCTAGGTGCAGGAGAAGCCTATTGGAGGGTTTTGAACTGTCATGCACCACGATTGGATTTACAGCTTTGAACAACCCCTCTGTCTGCAATGTGGAAAATTGAACGCAGGGGAATAGAAGTGGAAGTGGGGAGACCAGGGAGGAGGCTATTGCACTAGTCAGGCTAGAGGTGATGGTAGTGTAGGTCTAGGTGGTAGGTGTGAAAGGGAAGAGGGGAGGCCTTTCTTGTAATACCTGGAGCAGGAGGTGCTCAGCAGGAGGCAAGTAGGGTGCAAGTTTGTTGAGTTGCATTCTCAATGTGCTCTAGACGTGTCATTCACATGGACTTTCCTAGGACATAGGGGGCTGGGAATCCCATCTCCAAGCATGTCACCAAGGCCCACACCTCCAGCTTGACCTCTCTGGTCCTAACCTTTTCCTTTTCTATGAGGCCGGCATAATGCTAAAAGACAACAGCCTACAGGTGCTCTGGGGTAAAGGTAAGGACATGGTACAGTGTTGGGGGTTGTAATGTAGGCAGAAGGACCTGTATTCTGTCATTCTAGGACCCTTTTGGCAGATGCCTGTTGTGTTGCCAAAGGGAAGGCAATTTTGTTTCAGTGTCAAGTTCTGGTCACCTTAGGGGTCAAAGTGTGTTACCTGCATGTCAGGGCTGGCTACTATAAGCTTTCCTTGGATCCTGGGGTTGCAATGTGATACTAGGAGCTTTGGAGTATAGCTTAAACCTCCTATGATGGCTTCTGTCAGGCTGTTGGGATAACTTGCGGCCGGGGCCAATGTCTTCCCTTCCCCAAGTCTGTTTCTCCATCTGGAAAATGAGGAGAAAGTGCCTGATGGGTAGGGCTGACCATGAACAATGGAGCGCAGTGAAAAAAGAGAAGGGGCCAGGCTTGGAACAGGATGTAGAGTACACTGTAGATGGATAGCCAGGGAGAGAGATGGTGGCCCTGGGATTGGTGGTGGTGAGGGAGTGAAATTGCAGAGGAGAAGCTGATTCAGGATGTGTGTGTTGGGTAATTAAACAGAAGCTGCACTGTGGGCCTGGAACCCAGGCCATAGGGCAAGCTCAAGGATCCAGGAACAAACAGAGCCAAGAGGGTGCACAGTTGTGCCCTGGACAAAGCGGGGTCCACAGTGATCCCAAAGGTCTGGCCTAGAATGGAGCCAGGCAATAAGAGTGCATCAGGGGAAACCCCAAATCTAACCACTACTTCAATGTACCTGGCTTTATCTGGGCATTTTGCCCTGCCAATGCGACACTAAGAAGGATCAAAGAGATCCTGGAGCCTTGGGGATAGGGCAGTGACAGAAGAGTGGTTTTAAGAGAAACAGTGGTGAATGTTTCAGGAGTGATAGCCTGGGGAAGTCATTTAGCTTCTCTGAACCCCAATCTCATCTGGGTGCCAGGGCTGCAGCACAGCTCCAGCCTGACACTGTCTGGCCCAGAGCCAGGGAATGGGGCAGATACCCATTTCATAGGGTCTTCTCTTCCCTGTGCCTTCCCCCACCATCCAGCATCCTCCAAGCCCAGGTAGCTGTAGGTGGCTTGCATTCAATTGGTGGGTGGCTGCTTTTTTGCCCCCGCTTTTATACGTTTTACTTTCTACTTTCTTTCCCATTGTCAAACAGAACTGCTGTCAAAGCCCATGCAGCCGGGTAAGCTAAGAACGTGTGCGCTTGGCAGACCCAGCCTAGGAAGGGTCGTGCAGCCCATTCATCCATTCACCTGGCTATGGTGGCATCCCACATCTGCTTCCCACGTTACCCGTCGTGGCCCGTGCTGCTGTCCAAGAGGAAGAGGCAGTCCAGCCAAGAACGACAAGAAAGGCGAGAAGGAGAATGAGTGATTCTAAGAGCGGGCAGAAAGGGCCCAGAGGAAGAGCACAGCAACAAGAGTGGGGCTCAACATTGTGGCAGCCAAGAGAGACCTCACGAAACCCCATGCCGAAAAGATATCTCTGTGAGAGAAGGAAAAGAAGACCCAAGACTGTGGGAGATGTAGAGTGAGGAGGGGAGAGATGACTGGGGAGCCCAGACGCCCAACAGAATGCCAAGGGAGACACTGTAATATTCAGAAGGTGAGAGAGACAGAAACAAGGAAGGAAAAAGAAAGCTCAGGCGTGGGAAGTGGTACAGAAAGCATGGAAAAACTACACAGGGTTTGGAAATTCCATTTTTGCTTTTTGTGCCCTTGTGCCTTGCTGAGCAGAGCTGCCCTATAAACCTTGGGATTAGTAGCTCTGCTGTCCTGGGCTGACCGGCACCTAATGGAAGCCACTTGGCCAGCCACAGGCCCTGGCCTGGCCCCAGTCCTGGGTCCAAGGGGCTCCCTCATAAACTATTTTAATTGCAAATTTACAGTTGGGAAGCTGCACTGAGGCCAGAGACAAGTGATGGTGTGCCCTTGTCCTCCACGAACCCAAGTAGTACCTTCTGCAACCCAGCCTTCCTTGCACAGCAAACCCCTAGCCCCCAACACAGTGCACCCACCACCGAAGTCACCATTTTATCTTGACGTATACAGTTCAGAAGGGCAGAAGGGAGCTCACTATTCCCGGAAATGTGCAAACAGGGATGGGTTGGCCATTTCCTTAGTGGGGAACCTGTGGAGGAGACTCAGGGGTCCAAGGGGTGGCTCACCCGTTCTTGCATCTAACTCCCCGTCAGGATTCTGCAATCCCATGAGACTGTGTCAGCAGGGCCAGCCACAATTGCAAGGCCAGCTCCAGTAGCTACCTGCCTCCTCTCTGTGGTCTGGGGTAGAAGCAGCAGCGGTGCCTGCAGGTAGGAGGTATGGCTACCCTCGTTTCACAAATGGCTTAAAAGAGGCAGAGAGAGAGAGAGAGAGAGAGAGAGAGAGAGAGAGAGAGAGAGAGAGAGAGAGAGAGAGAGAGAGAGCTGTTCAGGATCACACAGCAAGTCAGGCACAGGAACCCAGACATTTGTGAGGAGGAATGCATAACTGAGGAATCAGGGATTTGTTTTCGGAAAGGAGGAATGAAGGAAAGGGACGTGGGAGGGATGGCACAGTGCTGGAGAGGGAGAGCTGGCTGTTAGGGAGGTTAGTATGTGTGGTGAGGCACTGGGGGGCCAAGAAGGGCTTCCCTCCCAGAGGCAGAGGGAGCTGAGAAAGGAGAAGGCCCTGGCAGGAGTTGGCTGGACTGAAGCAGGTCCTGAGCCTGGGAGGAGGAAAACAGAGGACAGCTGCTCATACAGGACCATAGGAGTACCTGATGGGGTGGGGGGAACAAGCCCCACAGTCCCTTTGGCAAATGGAAGGCAGCCCTTTCCTGCACCAGAGCAGATGGATTCCAGCTAGCCACAGCCCCCCTTGCCCTGAGGGACAAAAAGTGGCCTGAGAAAAGAGGGAAGGTTTGGGACTGCCTGCCCTTCCCTCCATGGATGCACATGAACACACATTTGAACATGAGGGTCTAGGTTAGATGCTACCATCCTGGCAGATCACAGGAAGATGGTTTCTAGAAGTGCAGCAGTAAACCTGGAAGGAACCACAGGGCTCTTGAAATATATAAAGACATTGTGAAGGCCTTTGCTTCAACCCTAATGGGCCTTGAGACTCCTATGGTGGCCAGGAGGAGACAGGGTGAATGGGGGTGGAAGTAGGGGGGTGGGGAATAGGGCCAGCTTCCTAATTGGTGCTTCCTTCACTTCAATGTCCCCAGGTCCCATCTCATTAAGAAGGATGATGGCCTGGGAACCATCCTCCCTGCTGTCTTCTGGAAGCAGAGCCCCCAGCTGGGTTGCCCATCAGCCCGTGAGGACAGGTAGTCATCATATCTTCTCTTCCAGAACAAAGATCTTGGACCTCATTTGCAGCATGGTCCCATCTGGGCTCACTGGGGAGGTCTGGAAACATAGACATACAGGGACCTGAACTCCGGGCTGGGCCAGAATCCAGCATTCTACCTCCAGCTCGGTTGAGTGACATGGTACAAGTCTCTTCCCTACTCTGGGGCCCTAGTGCCCCCATCCGCACGATGAAGAGTGATACTAGGTTGTCTGAGGGCTCCCAGGTCTAGCAGTTTGGGAATCTATGACATAAGTCCATGGATAGAGAACTGACTGTCTCGGGTATGCTGTGCGAAGCACCAGATGAGAAGTGAAGATCGTTTCCTTAAATGGGGATCCTCAGAGGACATGAGGTCAGGGTAGGTAGGCAGCCGGCGAATTCAGATGGGCTTTTATTCCTTCCCTTAAACCAGCAAGCAAGTGTTGGGCACTACCACGTTCTGGGCACTCAGCTGAGTGCTGGAGGTGCCACAGGGGATCCCTTCTCCTCAAAGGAACTTTATCTTCCTGCCAGATCAGCTGACTTGCCTCTGGGGAGCAACTGCTTGCGACAGCCAGTACGTTGCCTGTCCCCTCCCTCTCTGTCACTGTTCCTGTCTCTCTGTCTCTCTTTCTCGCCTTTTCCTTGCTCTCTTTCTCGGGCTTTGCCTCTCCCCTTTTCTCTCATCTCCCCCCACCCTTTATATCTCTATCTGCCCTCCTCTTCCCTGAATCTCATTGATAATGAGACTAGGGGATGGAGATCTGGGAGGGTGAGAATTCCTGCTTGATTTTCCCTACCAGACTGGAGGAGAACAATTGAAAACTGAGAGGGTCTGTATTAGATAAGAGAATTGGCCAAGCCATGGACTGCCAGTCAGCTCCCCAGGGGCAGGGTGGGGTGAGGGTGGGATTTCTAGGCTGGGGCACCTGTGGGCACAGGCCTCAAGCAATGAGACTGGCCCAATTATAGAACTGACACCCCCCTCTCACTTTCACTCCCCTGCCCCCAGAGAGGCAGGGTAGGGCCTATACCAGTGAGAACAGATCCCTGGGAAGGCTGAGGAGGACAGAGTGGGGGGCTGGGACCAAGGCAGGAACTTTCAGAAAGAAGCCACCCATCATTTTCATGCCAGGAGTGCTCATGGGAATTGAATTTAAGGTGATGAAAAGAAGTCCCTGGAAATGAAATCAATTCGGATGAATTGTGTTCAAGGTCCTACTGAGTAGCTCACTGAGCCTCAGTTTCTTCAAGTGTAAAATAGAGCCAATGCCAACTCCCCTGAATGGGAGCTAACTGATCCCCCCCCAATCAGTGGTGCTTTATAGGGTAAAGGCATTGTCTCATCCCATCCACAGGGAAAAGGTAGCAGTTCACGGTGGTAGGTAATGGAGTTGGATTTCCGGAGGGACTTCCTGACCTGGGGAAGGGAAAATTTTGTGAGGGCGTGGAGAGGGTTCCTTCTTTCCACACTGAAATGAGGAAAGCATCCATGTAGCCACTAACTGGCTGTAGGGGGCCTCCAGTCTTGAAGGCATTTTTGTGTCCTGCCCAGCACATTTTGGTGACAGTGACAGCAGGTGCTTCTGAGTCAGGTCATCTGGGCCTCAACTCTCGGTTTGGTCCCTTCCCAGCTGTGTAGCCTTAGACAAGTCAGTTATCCTCAGTGACCCTTAGTTTCTTCATCTCCAACATGGGGCTCATCAGGCCTTTCTCACTGAGTTTACACGGCACTGGCAGATGTCAAACATATGAATTTTCGAGTCCCTTATCTCCCTGGGCCTCAGTTTCCCCACTTTTCAAAGAAAAGGGCATTGGACTAGGAATCTGTGGGTCCCATTAGGCCCTAACACACAGAAACAAGCCATGGTTATTACTTGTGTTTTCTAATTGTGTCCACTGGGTCAGTCACCAGCAAGAACTTGACTGTGTGGGTGCTTTATTAGATGCTGGAGGATGGGGAAAGAGGATGTTACCAGAGCCGCCTCAGAGAGAAGGATGCAAGTCCACTTTCTCCCATGGGATGGCCTTGTCACAGTTTGGAGATAGCCCCTGAATGTGTCCCACGCCGGGTCCTGGAGCAGTGCTTGAGACCCCAGTAGCTTGTGAAAGGCTGGAGGCCGAAATGGGGCTGGGGACGGGCCCAGGATACTTGGTTTTGGAAGCTGCAAGCCGAGAGAGAAGCCCCACCAACTCAAGCCCATGTGCTTCCCTTTCTCAGGAAGCAAAGAGAAAGTCTTAAGGGATTTAGACCTCAGAGGGAGAAAGCAGAAGAGAATTAGAACCCAAATCCACATCTGGCCTGACAATACTTCCAACCCTAAGCTCTCTGTACACCAAGCTGCTGGGGGATGGGTTGTGGGGGGAGATGGCACGGCGGAGCAGCTGGTTTCTTCCTCCGAGCTGCCTTTTGGATGACATCAGTGACAACAGAGGCACCCACATGGGGCAGGGCTGGCTGCCCCCATCTGGATCCACCCATAGTCAGGAAGAAGAAAGGATGGGGCTCTTGAAGGAAAGCCACAGTTCCTGCTTTGACTCTGCTGGTGGCCTCTTAAGGCTTCATTCTCCCCATCTGTGAAATGGAGCCCACCCTGCTCCCATGCATGCTGAGTAATGTTGTGATTAAGCCCCCCTCCCCCCTCCGCCCCGTGGGGAAAGGTGAACAACAGCTATGCGTTCTACTCCCTGGAGTAGCTGCCATGCATGCGTGTCACTGACTGAGTCTCCCTCTGGGGACCAGCTGCAGGCACAGTCCCTAGGGGCTCCTTCCAGCCATTCAGTGGCATTTCAAGCTGGCAGAATCAGCACTGGCAGGGCTCTGACATGTCGCTCTCCAAGGGAGGAGACAATGAGACAAGAGCTGTGGTGGGACTTGCCTTTGGGGCTCCTGCCTCCAGTCCAGGCAGGACCAATTTATAGGCTCCTTGTTGTCTTCTCAAGAGCACAAGGGAATTGGGTACTCAGAGAGAGAGGAGAATTGGCCCTTGGTGTTGGGCAAGGGGTGAGGGTAGGGGATAGTTTCTCAGTCCTTGGATTAAAGGTGCTTGTCATCCAATCCCAGCCTATACCCCAGATCCTGTAGTCTCAGGACCCTCCTAACTAGGGTAGCCAGATAAAGTACCAGACACCCAGTTAAATTTGAATTTGAGATAAACAATGAGTACTTTTTCAGTATAAGTATATCCCAAATCTTGCATGGGACATACTTGCACTAAAAAAAAAAAATGTTGTTTATCTGAAATTCAGATTTTAATCGGGTGTCCTGTGTTTGTATTGCTAAATTTGGCAACCCTACTCCTGACAGGCTGCCTTTAAGAACAAGAGGAGACAGCTGCCATAAGGTCTCAGACCCATGGGCCAGGGGACTTCCTACTTTCCAATCCCCAGGCCTCAGCTGATCAACTGGAACAGTTTGCTGGCTGAGAGAACATGTTTAATTTGGTCGCTCATTAATTTGTGCAACTCTCTCCTCTTGTTCTCCTGGGCCTGGTGCTGCTCTACTGAGTTGAGGGTAGTAATGAACAGGAATCCCTTCATCTGGAACAGCAAAGGCCCATGGGCACTGGGGTGGGCCCTTTTGTTGGCACCTCAGCAGACTCCCCTTAAGATCAGGCCTGTGGCATCGAAGGGACCTGAAGAGAGGCCCTGCCTGCTGGGCTGGGCTCAGTGGGGGACGTATGGAGGGGAATTGGGCAGCCAGCCCCAGAGCCCTCACTGAAGAATCCTACAAGCATGGGGGGTGAGGGTCAGCAAAGGAGTGTGGCAGGGCCCAGGCAAGAGGCTGGAAGGAAGGTCTACGGCCCCAAACACCTTTCCAGATTGAGACTTAGTAAACTCGGCAAGAAGATTCTAGTATGTGAGTGCAACAACAGAAGGCTGATTCCAGCACCTGGAGGAAACTCAAGGCCACATTCTCTCAAATAAACACTTACCCTAGAAAAAAGGCCTCTTTGGTCAAATTTGTTTGGGATGCATGGTAGACTGAGATCCACACAAACACATGTACCCTAAGTAATTTGCTTATATATTAGCTTATCAAAGGCTCTGAGAAGTCCTGTAGTTCAACAAAACATCATTTACATTGGTTTATCTTATCATTTCCATATTTATCTCATCCTTTTGGGACCATATTTATAGGATACCCCCTTTAAAAAAATCGCAATGCCTATTACCCTTTACCTGCACCAATATTCTCTGGGATACACTTTAATATAAGATATTCTGTGGACGGCGTCTCTGCTGAAGTGGTGGTGGTGGGGTAGCCAGGTTCTTCTGGCTCCTGGAGGTCAGGCCTGCTGGATCCCATCACCATGGACTGGTACCCGGTTCTCAGCTCAGCCCTGTGCCCCTCTACCTTCTTTTATTTCACATGGACCTTTGTTCTCAGGTTCACCCTGTCCATCTATGCTCATGAACACACGTCTGTGCACATGTTCCCATGGACAGATCCCAGTGGCTGAACAGGGTGGGCTAATCCAAGGATCTCAGAGTTAGAGAGAGAGAGAGAGACTGAGATTGATTTCCTTCCCTAGTTTACCACCTTGGGCCCTCTAACTTTTTATTCCACTAAATGTCACCTAGTGAAAAAGTTCACGCCGATCTACACCATCAACCTGAGCTTATGGGAGCGTTACTTTCAAGAGTATGGAGAAATGTCTCCAGAGTTCACGGCTGACAGGGGCCTTTTCCCATTGAGGAAAGCAGAACAGAGAGTAGCAGAAACTGTGTTCTGGGCCTGGCAGTGCCAGTCTAAAAACTCATTCTGCCTCTGGCTGTTTAGGAGGATTTTAAGAATGGTGGTAAGGCCTCAACCAGAGGGGTCAGTTTAGAACTAAATGGCAGCTCCATGAGGGCAGGCACTGTATCTATCTTATACATTACCTTAGTTTTAGTGTCCTAACAAGAGGCCTGGCTAGTCTGTGCATGTATGAGTGTGCGTGTGTGTGTGTGTGTTTGTGTGTGTGTGTGTAGTGTGCACATGTAGCAGATGTTTAATGAGCATGTACTATGTACCAGGCATTGTCTTAAGAACTTTACATGGAATAACTCATTGAATCCTCACAACCACTCCTCTGAGGTAGTTTTATTATACCCGTTTTACAGATCCAGACACTGAGGCTGTAGGGAGCCAGTAACTCACCCAAGGTTACACAGCCAATAAAAAGTACAGCCAGGATTTGACACAGGCGGCTTGACTCCAGAGCTTACTTTCTTAACCCCTGTTCCACATTCAATGGGTCAGTGGATCATTGTCAGAGGAATGCATGAATGAATGCATACATGCATGAATGAATAGAAGAAATACCAAATGATGGTGGCCCATGAGCATCCTGCAGCATGATGCTTAGCATCCAGCCCAACCAGGGCCACCCTCCAGAAGCTCAGATGCCTAACACAAGGAGTGCACCCTCCCAGCCACTCACACCAATATCACCTTTTTTCTCCCACACTTCTTCCCTCCCTCCTTCCCCCTGAGCCTTTGCCACATTTTCCTGTCACCCTCCTCCTTCCCCACTGCTCCTCCCCAGCCACTCCCCAGCCCACTAGTTCCTTGGCCTGCCTGCTTGCCAAAGCCTCTGTCTCCTCTTCCTTGCGTGCTTGCATGTGTACCACAAAACCCACAAACTGTAAAAACAAAGCAGGGAGCCGCCTCACCCTCGTGCTGCCCCTTTGATGTCCGCTTCCTGGCAGCTGTGGGGCGCTGAGCCATCCTCCCCAGGCTTGGGTCCTGGAGGCTGATGCCGGTAGAGAAACTCCGCCACACAAAGGCCCAGGCCAAGAAGAATGATGGGGCACTCACTCTCAGCAGCCCCCATGTCCGTGTCTCCAGGGACTAGCTGCTAATATGACTCATAGATAATGTCAGCATTCACCCCTTGCACTGGTATAGCAATCTCTGGTTTACAAAGCACTTTTGCATCCATTTGCTTAATAAATTCTCATTACAGCACGGTTGGTAAAAAGCTCTGGCATCACGAATCCTGCTTCTGCTGCTTCCTAGCTTTGTGGGATACTGGGAAGATCCCTTATGTTCTCAGTGGAACATAAGCCTCAGTTTCCCCATCTTTTCAATGAGGATACTAATGACAATACCTACATTACAAGGGTTACTGTGAGGAGTGAATGAGCCAGGCCATGTAGAGCACCCATTGGTGGATATGTAGACACGTACCATTTATTGAGTACTTACTATATGCCAGGTGCTAGTGCTAAGTTCTTTCACTATGTTCTTTTCAGCAACCCTGTGAAGTAGAAGAGGAGACTGAGGTTTATGAAGAAGTGACCTGCCCAAAGCCATAGAGGAGGAAGTGATAAAGCTGAGATTTGAGCCTAGATCGATTTGTCACCAAAGGCCAGGCTTTTAAGGGGGAACTGAAACCCACTTGCCATAGCTCTAAAAATGCCGCCTTTCTCTATTGGACAAGGTCGATACAGTTGTCTCCCATCCACTCCACCTTCCTAAACAGAAGCCTTCCTATCCTTCACTGCCTCACTTAGATGGCCCAGAAGGGAGGGTGTTCTTCAAAGATAATGAGAGAAAGTTTGAAGTTGGGCTCTGAGCAGAGGGACTCTGTTCCATGTGTCCCTGGACGGCAGGTGCTCAGGCTAGCAGGTGCCAGGAATACCCGCCTACCTGCAGATACTGGTTACACCTGGTCCTTGCTACCAGCTGCCAGCACTGATTGCACCACGGGTGCTTTTCCCATGACATCTGTTGGCATCTGACTCTTAGGAGGTGGGCTCCTACTCACCATTCCTGGTTTCAGTACCAGATGCCCTTGGCTGGTGTCACAAAGGCTAGGGAAATTGCATTGAAAGGGGTAGACTGTGGTAACCAGAGGAGGAGGAAGAGGCAAAGTGGGCTCCTTGGCCCCTTCCCCAGTCTCAGCCACTAACCCCTTGTTCCCACAACCCTGGCTCCTCCTCCTCTTCCCATCTCTTGTCAAAAACTCCTGCCTGGAGCCAGCATCACCTCTAAGCTCCGTTGTCCCTGCCAAAAAGCCTAAGCCCAGAGACCCTTTTGCTGCTGCTCCCTGAGGTCTTGACACAAGGGAGAAGCGGGACAGCAGGGTGGGTCACTGTTTTTCAGACCTCTGGACTCTCTCCAAGGAGAGTGATGAAATCCCTTGTGAGCCCCTACTATGTACTGGGGACAGAACACGTGGGCTTCGGTCTTCCCTATTCCTCACAACTCTGCAAGGCAGGGAGGTAAAGTGAACTTGCTGAGGGTACCATGGACAGAAAGTCGGGGAGCTGGGTTTTGAACTCAGGACTGACTCCAAAGTCCATGTTAGGCATGTCCCAGTGTGGGCTGGAAACCCAGCCCTCTCTGGCCCTGGGGAGTCTTGAGGAACAAGACACTCTGGACATGAGAATTTGCCCGGGAGCTGAGGTTTTATTCCTATAAGTGCCCACTTAAAACAAAATTAGTCATTTCTGATGGAAATGTTCAGGAAGCATATTTCTCATCGTCCCTGCCTCCTTAGACAGAGTCTAATCAAGCTCTCTTTTGAAGATCTGGGGACATCACCATTAATATTGCATCTTTATTAGCACTGTGACATGGTGATCTCCTTGGGACTGTTCTCCCCTACACTAAATGCCCTAGATTGTTTGTGTTGTTTGAGCTCGTACCTGGTTGGAGTTGTTTTTTTGTTTTACTGGTTTGGCTGTCTACTCCCCTGCTGTCAGGCTGTCAGCTCTCACTTCTTGACACTTTTAGTGTGCCTGCTCCCAGCAGCCCCTCTGCCCTCCTTCTGATTTATTGCTTCTAATTTGCTGTGGGCTTGGGAACCAGATAACCAAGCTTGTTAGAATAAACAGGAGAGGAAAACACAACAGAGGGTCCTCCTGCAGGTAATGCGCCTGAGATGAGGTGTAGGCGCATGGTAGCAGCCAAGGACCCACAAAGCTGTACACAGTGTTCAGCCCTAAAACTCGTGTCCCCTCACATCCGGACTGTCAAGTGACTGCTTATCCCAACTTGCAGCAGGGGTGACCTTGAGTCTGGGGTGAGGGAAGTCTAGCCCTTAGCCCCAAACTGGCTGTTCTCTCTGACCCCTTCCCTGGCTAAATTGACATCCAAGCTAAAAGGACTGCCAAATGGAGGGTCACCCTTCCCTACAGGCAGACCAATGGGCAGGATGGCCTCTGGAGACCTCCAGTCTCCCTCTCTTTCTTACCCTGTCTCCTAGAGGCCCTGCAGAGGTTTCTGGGCTAAGGAGGTTAGTTTCTCAGCCTTGTTCAGAGCTCTGCCAGGAGGCAGGAGGGCCTGGAGACTCGGTCTGTGTCTGTCAATGGGAACTCAGCGACTGAGGCTCATGCTCAGACTCGGAACCTGGGCATGTGGGGCCATCTCTGCCTACATCCAGACCTGGTCCCTCACAGTCACCCAGTTCATCTCCACCCCCACCTCAACTCTGGCAGGAAAGGGGCCAAACTGAGCTTGGATTGGCTTGCCACTTCACGGTCCAAAGGCCTTCCTCTTCCCCAGGTCTGAAGGAAGGAAGCACCACTGACGAGGGAAGCCCTGAGGCAGATTTAGGACTTGGGTGGCGTTTGAAGCCCCCCAAAGCCATTTTTCAACCTGAAAACTGAACCAAGCTGGTCTGGAATTGTGGCTGGAGGATAAATGTGGACCCCGTGGTGTCATTTTATGGTCAATTTTCAGAGTGTAACTGCACTTTAAGCACTAACGCTGAGTAGCAGGAAAAAACTTCTTAACCGTAAGATCTATTAAGAGTGCAGAGCTGGCTCCCAGGGGTGAGGTGGGAATGCATAGACGTGAATCATTGGAAACAGGTCTAGCCCAGGCGCTAGGGAATTGTCCAGCCCATGCTGGGGCTGCAGCAGGGGAGGGGGCAGGGGTGGAAGGAAGCTAGGTCTCCTCCAACTCCTCAGTCCGTGATGCTGACAGCCTCCTGTCTCCTTGTCCAGGGACCTTGAGTTCTGTCCAAGTCGCTGAACCATATACTCTGTGAGCAGGGCAGTCAGGCTTGTTACCATTGCCCCTCCAAGCAGAGACTGGGAAAAGGCAAAAACTGGTGTATTGGCCAGCCTGGTGAGGTGGTGGCAAGGCGGGAGGGCCAGCTTGTTGGACAGGCTCATTGACTCTGTTTCCCTGCATGTCTTGCTCGATGTCAATCACCAAGCCAACGAGCTTTTCCACCAGACGTGGCCAGCCCCTGGTAAATGGGACAAGAAGCCAGGAAGAATTCTAGGGGCTCCGGGTTAAATGTTTACTGGAGGGAGCAGAGTCAGGGGTAGCAAGGTTGGTGGGAGAGGGGGCCGCAGAGCAGAAAGATGAGAAGGGATGGTGATGGAGGAGGCTGCTGATCAAAGATGGACAATGGAAGGAGAGCCTGGGGAACTGAGTGACTTCTAAGATGGCATCCACCTGCTCTCTGGCTCCAAGGGGCATTGGAATGAGGAGGTGAACTGCCAGGCAAGACCTCCAGCAAACTGAAAGTGAGCTTCCTCATCTAAGGGCCACAGTCCACCCACCAAGACACCAAGATCCTATCTGAGAAGATTCGGGGCCAGGGCTGGTAGCCAGGGAACCAGAGGACACCCAGCTGGGGAAGGACCAAAAGTGAAGCTCAGGTCTTGGAGTGAAGAAATCTTAGCTGAGTCACAATTTACTATGTGATCTTAGGCAAGTCTTTTGCCCTCTTTTAGCTGAAATGTACCCATCCGCATCATGTTGGGGCGTGGGGGCAGGAAACCAGGGAGTGGAATTTGGACCTGATCAATTCCCCTAAGCCTTAGAATATAAAGATCTGACCAGCTAGAACACTCCAAGATTCCTTGAGCCAGTACACTCCGGGACAGGACTTCCTGGAGGTTAAAAATAGAAATAGAAGAAGAAATCACTCAGTAGGTGTCAGTGGAAATTCTAAGTGCTTTTACAAATGTTAACTCATTGAATGTTCACAATAGCTCTCCAGTATAAGTGCTATGATCCCCATTTTGCAGATGAGGAAATTGAGGCACAGATGTTACTAAACTGAAGCACCAAACTAACTCTGAAACCAAAGACATTCACTCTCCTCTCTGCTCCATTTATCTAAATGGGGACTCTGTCTCCACTTCCTTCCAGGGCTCTGCTCTTCTTTAGGGCTTCTGCACCGTGATGCTAGTTCTCCCCTTTGCCTAAGTGAGGCCCATCTCCTTGAGGTGCCCTTCACTTCCCTCTGTTACCTCCCTCTCCCCACCCCTTCCTCTCTCAGGGAGCTAAGCTTGGGTTTCTCCATTTCCAGTCTGAGGCTCCTGCCTTGGGCCAGGCTCACAGAAGAGACTGTGCTGACCTTGCACTTTCCATCCACCCTGGAGCCCTGGGCTTGCAGTGGACACAGGAGGAGTCCTGCACCTCTGTCATGGCAGGAGACTGAGGGGATATCAGTCTTTTGCCCTTGACTGAAGAGAGAGAGAGAGATAGAGAGAGAGGCCACCACAGTCCCACTGACCAGGCTTCTCTGAGCACATTCCAGGTGGGAGCATTGCTGAGGGTCCTGGAGAGAGGTCAGAACTAAGGACTAGGTGAGATCTTACCAGCACTGTATGCACACACCGCACCTCAAAAATTACAGTGGGAAATTAATGTTCCCTGGTTGGACTAGTTTCTTCTTCAAGCACTCTCTTTTGGAATTGGGACCATAAAATTGCAGAGTGTCACAGCTGTATACGCCCTTAGAAGGCGCTGAGGCCAAGTCCTTTGGGTTCCAGATGCGGGGAGCCTGAGACCTAGAGAAGGCAAGGAAATGCTTTGAATTACAGAGCCAGACAGCCATGGGGCAAGGTAGAACCAAGGCTTCCGGACTCTTCTAGGTGAGTGCCGTTTCCAGGTGTCCAGAGCCAGCTTTAGGGTGCTCCTATTTGATGCCCCACGCCTTCCTTCCTACACACACACACGCACACACACACTTAGATTGTGTGCCCAAGAGAAGTAGGCTCTTCAGAGTGAAGCGGGAGGTACCCAGATGAAAGGAGGAAGCTAGGATGACAGAGGGCATTCGGAAGGATGAGTATGCCCTGTTTTTTGGGGTTTTTTTTTCTGCTTTAGAGCCTCACATCCACCCTTGTGAGCTCCACTTGAAAGGGTAGGGAGAGGCTGAGGGGAAACTCCCCAGTTTTGGTCTTTACCGATGCCCAAAACAACTTGGAGCCAAACTTTGGCCCATCTCCTGGGTTCTTCATCACACCTGTCCCCTTCGTGTATCCAACACCCAACACTGTACCTATTCCCACCCCATTTTCCAGACTGCTGCTGTCACTTAGCAGGCCAATGATCGTTGCCACAAGGGGGCACTGGAGCTCCATGTCGCCAGTGGGCTCAGAGGCACGCTCTCCGGCAGGCCTGGGGTGGGGGGCGGTGGCAGCAGGAGTTTGCGTTCTGCTCCCCCACTCCTGGCACTCTCCCCATTTCCTCTTGGAAGACTCCCTAATCCTCTTATGCCAGGGGTCACATCCCTGGGCCCGGGACGAGGTGTTTCATTTTCAGTTCACCCCCACGGTCCCTAGGGGAGCTTCATGAAACATGGGGAGGGGAGACCCCTGGGCCAGAGCCCTCTTCTCTGCCTCTCTGCCGACCCTTTTCTTTGCTGCTCTCTTCAGCTCATCTCTTCTCTGTGTGCTTCTCTCCTAACTGCCTGCCCTCCACCCCCTCTTACTGGTTTGGCTTTTCCCTTCCCCACAGAACCCTTGTTCCAGTCTCTTCCGGATCTTTCTTCCTCCTCCCTGTTCTTCCCACTCCTCCTCTCCCCTTGCCCTCTTCCTTTCTCCCCCTACTCTTCTCCCCTCTACTCCCTCTTCCTTCTCCATTCTCCCCCTTTCTCTCACTTTACCCCTGTCCCGTTGCTCCACTGTGGCCTCTGAAGCTGGAGGGGTCAGGACGTTAGGCAGAGTGGACCTTGGCCTCTTCCTGTCTTCTGGGGCTCGACAGCATGAGGCCCATGCTGAGCTTTGCAGTCAGGGCCGCCAACCCCCACCCCAAAGCCTTTGTGTGTGTGTGTTGGGGGGGGAACAGAGGAGTCAGGTAGGGGCCATCAATCGCTGCTGGAGTCTGGGAGTTGAGGAAGCTCTGGGTCAGAAACTCTCTTTGGTTCACTTAGCAAGTGCAGCCTGTCCTGGAGGAAGTGGGAGACAGTTCTAGATTTCAAAGCAAGAGACCTACGGTCTGGTCTCAAACTCTGGCCCCAAAGGGCTGTGTGACCTTCAAACAAGTCCCATCCTCTCCCTGGGCTCCAGTTTGCCCTTGATGATGGACAGGTCAATCTCTGAGGACTCTCCCAGCTCTTATTTTATGGTTTTCCTTTTTCGATGACTGCCAATTCCAGGAGGCCTAAGTGCTCCTCTCAGATTTGCAGTCAGTCCTTCCCACTCCCTTTAAAATGCGAGTGACTCCTGCTGTGGGAGAGAGGGTCCTACCTGTGATTTGTATGGTACTGAAAGAGGGACCCGGGCTTGGGTATAAGCCCTAAAGTGTCAATATGTTAATGAATCTGCCTGGCACACTTGCTCACTGCCTTGGTGGGAGTGTGTGTGTGTGTGTGTGTGTGTGTGTGTGTGTGTGTGTGTGTATGCTGGGCAGCTGTTGGGGCACATAATTATACAATGTCAATGCTGGAAGAGGTTTAGGACAGAGTGAAGTGAAACACAAGTGTTTGGGACCTCCTTAGTGCCACTCCAGCCTCCAGCTCTAACCCTGAGAAACACACCCCGGGCCTGTTGCCTGGCTTCTGCAACTGAGCTTGCAAAGGAACTGAACCCTGTCATGGCACAAACAAGGAAACTGAGGTTCAGAGAGGGGCAGACACTTGCCCAAGGACACACAGTAAAGTGGGGGCAAGCTGAGACTAGGACCCTAAACTCCGGCCTCTCAACTGAGGATAGAGGTAAGGAGGGATAGACTTCCTGGGCAGGCACTGGGGGCTGGCGAGGTGGACGGAGTGTGTGTATGCCCGGTGGGCTGGGCTTGAGGCTCAGGTTGGGGGATGCGAGGGGCAGTTGCCCACTCCCCACCTCTAGTTATGGGCACACCCATCCTAGGAGGAAGGCAGACCTGGAGCCGCCAGCATTCCTCACCACCTGACAGTGTGATTTATCACAATCTCCCTTTCCTAGGGATCTCACAGCCTCCTCAACCCCCAAAGGGAACCTCCCCAGACAGCCAGGCAGGGCGTTACTGGCCCAGACATTTAGGTCTTGGCCGCAACTGCTCAGGAGAAACTGCCTAAAGAATCCTCCCTCATTCTCTGGATCTCCCGAGGTCCTGCAGGCAATTTTACTTTCTCCACTAACAGCCTCCCCCGCCCCATCCCCCTCCCATCTTCCCTGCTGCCTGGGGAGGAGTGAGGCAGGGTGGTGGGGAGCTTGGGTCCCAAATAAAAGCAGAACAAAGATATGGCGCCAGGGAAAGAGGGGGCGGAATGGGGATGGCATTCATTTTGTTTTTATCGCCTGCTCTGGGCCAGACATAGTCCCCCATTGTTCACCATCTCACTGAATGCTCCCAGCACAGCCCCAGTTTCCAGAGGTGGAAACCGAGGCACAGAAAGCTGAAGTGATGGGTCCAAGGTAAAAAATCACAGGGAGAATCCTCCAGGGAATCTGGGGGACCAGATTCAGAGCTGGAGCTATTTGGCTCTGAAAAGAAGGCAGAAGGAGGGAGGTGATGTCTCTGGGTGCTGGTCCAGCCAAGACGGAAATCAGTTGCAGCGTGGCCCCTGGCCTCCACCCCTACAAAATGTGCTCCTGTGGGCTTCAGCTCAGCGCCTTCGCTAGCCTATATGGAGACTTTGGACAATTAGGAAAAGGCACCCCTTCTGGGCAGAGTTAGCCCCAGGTCAGGGTACATACATATGTGGTTTGTGGCAGGGAGCAGGGGCTGAACTTCAGCCCCTACTGATCCCCTGGTCAAAGCAACACCATAGCACTATTTGGACTGACTTTTCTTCAGAGTGGGCCTGGCAAATTCTGGTCTGGGAGGGGTCTGGAAAAGGTAGGAAGGAGCCCGATAGGCTTGGCGACGGGACGCAGTGATGACCAATCCTCCTCCTCCCGTCTCCCCCTCACCCAGAACATTATCATCATCACCCACCATCACGGCCGTCATCCCAGGCTCCTCATGATACCACAATTACTAATAACAGGGGCTCGGTTGTGGCTCAATCTGTTTGGAATTTGTCCCCTGAAGCAATCCATTTTCTCCCTGCTGGACTCTTTCCTCCTCATTACACCCCTCTTAGTTTCCAGCTCATAGAAACCCATCCCCTGGGGGAAATGTGTTCTTGACTGGGACAGCTGGGCCGTGATCCCTGGGTGGCCTCGGGAGACCTGACAGAGTCGGGGGAGGGGTGGGAGCTCAGGGATGCTGGCTTAGTTGCTGTGTGGCCTTGGGCATGCTGCTCACCCCTCTGGGCCCATCTCTCCCCATCTGCAATCTGAAGCATTGGTGGTCAATTCCAACAGACTTCCTAAGTGCTAGAATCCCAGAGTCTAGAAGATCTGCTCCCCTCGAGGTACCCAGGAATGAAAATAAAGCTCCCCTTGGGTCCCTCCCTAGGGGCTTCTGGCTAGGCAAAGACATCAGAGGCAGGCTGGGGGAGAAGAAAGCAAGTTCCAGCTTTGTTGCTTCCTAGCTGTATGACTTAGGGTGGATTACTTCCTATCCATAAGCTTCAGTTTGTTTATCTGAACAACGGAGATTCCACCCCCACCCTGCAAGGAAAGATAGCTGTGAGGTATCAATAAAATAATGCATGTAGCTAGCTGTACATGCATGTATAGCACTCAGACAGGAGGCACTCATTCATTCATTCATTCATTCAACAAATATTCACTGAGTATCTACTAAGGGAGGTAGGATAAAGTAATGAGTGTGGGCTCTGCAGCCATACTGCCCAGGTTCAGAACCCTGTTTTGTCTTTTATTACTTGTGTGACCCTAGTCAAGTGACCAGTGTCCCAGTTACCCCATCTCTAAAGTGGGACACCTAACTTATAGGGCTGCTGGGAGGATTAAGTGAGTTCATCCATGAAAAGCACTTACTGCCCAGCATGGAACATTCATTAAATGTTGGTTTCTGTCCTCTTTCCTTTTGTTCCCTTCTATGAGGGGACTAAAAAGTGTCAGATAGCACACACTCAAACCAGCCTTGGTTCCTTCCTCTCCTCCAGCCAGTCCAGAAATATTAAACAAATATTCACACACAATGAAGATTCATTAAGCATCTTGTCTAGATCAGGCTCTGTGCTAGCTGTTGAGGCTTTAGAGATGAATATAACTCAGGCTTCATCCACTAAGAGCACCCAGTCTATGACGAGAGAGAGAGAAAAAGACAGAGAGAGATTCTTTCAGGCAGATGAGGGAAGGCTTCTCAGAGGAGGTGCTCATGCGTTGAAATATAACAAGACCCTTTTCCAGACACTGTGTTTGGTGCTCTCCACATGTTAATTCTCCATGGGGGTTCAGGTTCCTACCTGCATTTCACAGATGAGGAAACAGACTCAGAGTAGTGGAGAAGGGACATGTCCAGGGCCACCCACCTAGCAAATGGCAGAGTTGAGATCCCCTTCCCCCCTCCCCACCACAGTCTGTTTCCCTCTAGTGCCCTGTGTGTGCTCTCTTGGTGCTTCTCTGCCGTGTCTGGTCAGCCTGAAGGCTCATTTGTTCTGGAGAGCGCTGTGTGTGTGTGTGTGTGTGTGTGTGGTGGGAAGGTGGAAGGGGATGAGGAGAGACTTGAGAAGGTCCAGGCCTGAAGGTCTGGGCACAATGCAATGAACCTACACCTCTGGTAGAAGAGGCCTACCAAGTAGAACAACTGAGCCTCCCCCACCGTCGCCCTCTCCCTGCCACACATCCCCAGCAGGCACACACGCACACGAACTCCATCCTTCCCTGCTCCTAAAAATATCAAACCAGTGGAGCTGCGAGGGAAATGAATGTTTGGCAGGAGAGCAAGTGGCCTAGGAGTGGTGTCAGGCTCCGTAAATATTTACCCGCTGGATTAGAGCAGAAGTTGGAAACATTAGGCAGCTGAAAATTACTGTTTTAATAGCACGGCTGATAAATCCAAACTTGGGGGTTTGTTTGGAAGTCTCGGCTTCTGGGAATTTCAGTGTATAAACTGTGGGCCTGGGGTGGCTGGGAACAGAATGAAGGGATGTGGACGGGTGGGCAGGTCTGCCTCGGGGGAGAAGGCAGCCAAGCCTGAGATTGCGCAGTGCCTCGGGCTACAGCTATTCGGAATGTCCGGCCTAATTTCATTTCCTCATTCATTCCGCCATTCATCATTACTCTGAAAAAGGGAAGGAGTGGCAAGCAAACATTTCTTAGGCACCAACCGTGTGCCATTTGTTTCGGGAGGTGTCTTACCTTTGAGTCCCACATGTAATATCTACTGTTACCCTGGGTGGTTGCAATTATTCTTTCCATTCTACAAAAGCTGAGGACAATGGAGTCTCAGAGTGGGAAGGTAACTTGCTCAAGGGCACCAGCTGGGAAGAACCAGAACAGGGATATAAGGCCAGGTGGCTCTGACTCCAACTTCCTTCCACACTGTGCTACTCTCCCGAGTGGGGTGTGAGTGGACACTCAATACATTTCTTTGAAATGTGAATCAAGGTGCCCAGAAATATAATGATGAAGCTGATACAGCTCTTCCCTCAGAGAGCTCCTGCTCTAGAAGAGCTCTAAGGCCTGTACCCTGACAGTTATAGTTTCCAGGAGGAAGTGGTCAGCGCCTTAAGAAAGGAACAGATACAGTGCTATGAAAGTCTTGAGGAGGGATAACTTCTTTTCACGTTGGGGAGGGCAGAGAGGAAGCAGATGGGCGGGGATAGAGTGAGGAGAATCTAGAGGGCTTCCTGGAGGAAGTAAGGGGCAGCTCAGCTGGGCCCTCACTGAGGGATAGGATTTGCATATGTGAAAGCAAGAAGGGGGGGACATTCCAGGCTGTGGAAACAGCATGTGTGAAAGGCATGGAGGCGGAATATTGACTTTGGTTGAACCATAGCGTGGAAAAAGAGACAGGGTGAGAAATAAATTCCAGAGGGTAGATCGGAGCCAGACTGGGGGAGGGGGGACTTCATGCCACCAAACTGTAACCCTTCAGAGCTGAGGGAGTCCAGGATCCCAGGGCTCAGGCTGCAGACAGACTCTCCAATCTTCCTTCGAGAAAAGGCAAAGAAAATGGTTCCCTTAAGCAATCTCCATCCCAACCCATTCCCCTTTAAGACAAAGCCCTGAGCACCACCCTACCTCAGTGTTTGTGTGTGTGTGTGTGTGTGCGCGCGCGCGCGTGTGTGCTGTTGCACTTCCTTCCACAAAGTCTGCTTTCCAGCTGCTTCCAGCGGAGGCTGCCCCCCCCATTCAACCCTGAGGACAAGATACCAGCCCCTCACTGCTAGAGCTCACTAGGTGGCAGGACAGCGGTGCTGCTTCATGTGTGTGGGCAATTCTGAGTTTGAGGAGAAAGGGGGACCAGGGGAAGATCATGACGGGCAGCTGGACCCATCGAACATAGGGGTGGGGAAGGGCCAGGTGACAGGAGCAACCAGTAGGCCTGGATGTGAATCCTGCTTCTAATGTATGACCTTGGAGAATTCATTTTACTTCATGGAGCTTCAGTTTCTACATCTGTACTATGGGGATCGTGATACCTACCTGGAAGTGTTATGTGAGGAACCAAAAGGATAACGCACATGAAGCACTTAGCATCATGCTTGACACAATAGTAAGCACCCAGCAAATGACAACCAGCCTCATTATGAATAAATGAATCCTTTTGTAGCTCAACAAGGAGGGGCTGGGGTTGTTGGTATAAGGGGAAACACCCAGGTAGCAGAATTAATTTCTGGAGTGTCTTCCCTTGGAGATTCAAGGTAGGGGAGCCTCCGCCCAACTGAGATGGGTAAAATCTAACTTTTTGTCCTGTGCCTATGGGTTTCCTGGTCAGTCTAAACTGTGAACTTTGCAATTCGGTGAAAAGGAGTGGATTTGAGATTTGGGGGTGACGGCATCCTAATTTCTGCCTTGGGGTCCCAACATCAGCCCTGCACTCTCATATCACCCTTCCTCCTCACCCTTTCCTAGATCTTCGGTCTCTCCTTCTGCCAAATGGGAATAAACAGGCCTGCCCTACATTCTGCGGGGTGGGAGGGTGGCGGTGGGCGTGACTGAGGGAATGTCAGCAAAGAGGAGGTGGCAGGCGGGGCTGTTTGCAAGGAGTGAGGGAGAACGTCCTCCAGCCAGTGCTGGGAAAGGTGTGAGTGAAATGGAAGAAGCTGTTCCTTTGGACTTCTGTCCTCCCCAGTCCCCAGTAAGAATGGTAGGGTGGAGGGGAGGGGGGCGGGTGGGGAGCAGGCCAAAAGGGGCTTGAGACCATTAGCCCTCTCCATGTGGTTCTCCTGCTCCAGAAAATGTTAATTCATTGCAATTTGAAAAATGATTGAGCCAGGGCTGGGGTTTCAGCAGCCTGTGCGAGGGAGAGAGAAATCTCTTTTTGTTCAGAAGGGAACTGGGCTGCAGCCCCCACCCCCACCCTGCTCCCTTGCGGGGCCATCCTTCTCCCCAAGTGTCGAATGTCGACAGACTCCTCCCAGGGGCGGCCTGCCTTCCTCAGGAGCTGAACCGGGGCGGGCATTTATCAAAAGCTTTGTAGCTTCTAAAGGAGAGAGGTGTAGGGGGAGGTATGTGAGCCAGCCTGGGTGGGGGTGGGGCCCCAGGCTAGGCCTACCCTGGACCTGGATTCTTGGCTGCCTCTGGAGAAACTGGGACTACAGAGGAGGCCCTGAATCTAGGAAGAAGGGAGGCCTGGAGCCCAGCAGCTGGCCAGAAGCAGTACGGGAGCCTCCCCTTCTCTTCCTTGGTCCTGTCAAGCTATGCCCCCACCTGCCTGGCTGCCCCTCTCCCCTCCATTGTTCAGCCAGACAAAAGATGATTATGGAAAAATAGCCTGGATCCAGTAAGCAAACTCAGCCAATCAACCAATCCCCAAAGCTGCTGCTGCTGGGCTGGGCCCCACTGGGCCTGGCTGGACTAGGCAGGCCAGCTTCTAGGGGGCCCCAGGACTCATTCCACACCCACCACTGGCATGCAGCACCATCTGCTCTGTCTCCTGTGGACAGTGCCAGCTCTGATATCCCAGGGCATGATATTCAATTGTGTGGAGCCTCTGCACTGCACAGACTGCTCCAGTGTGTTCACTTCTCAATCATTACGGTTATCTTGCTGTCAATGCCACGCCACACTCACATCTCCATTCGTTCAGCAAACACTTGTGGACACCCACAGATGGAGGGCACTGGCTAGGTACTGGGACACAGAGGGGAGAAGGGCACAGGCCCTGCCCCCAAGGAGATTTGAGGAGGGAAAAGTTCTTAAGAAGGATGTGGACAATTCTCTTCCTTACCTTCATTGCCCTCTCACTATTTCCATCCCCATTGCCCCCCCTCTTCTCCTCTTTCGACCATTCTCATGCCCACCACCCTTGCCTCTACTTTCACCTCCTTTACCTCTACTTCCATCACCCTCGCTTTCATTTCTACCTCCCTCACTTCCGCCTCTGCCACCTTCATCTCTGCTACCACCTTCCTCACCTTCATTTCCACTTCTCTCACCTCACCACCACCACTAATTCCTCCTCCTTCTCTTTTCCCCATCTCCTTATACTATTGCCATCAGCATCAACCCCAACACTATAATCATATCACTGTCATCCACATCATCACTATTCCAATTCCTCATCCCTACAAATCTATTCCCTGCCCTCAAGGAATTTATAGCCTGAAGCTAACATACCAGCGAGGGCACAAGTAGTAAGACTCAAAAATCAAAAAATTAAAAAAAAAACCCTTGTGTGAATGTGTAGGAAAGTATTTACACCATAGTCTTCAGTTCAAGCTATTCCCCAGGGGCTTATGGAATCTCTCACATCTGGTTGGAGATTTGCAGTGAGATTCAATGCGGTTCCTGGCCTACGAAACTGTTCTTCATCCTGTCTCTCCTTCCCAGTGGGCCAGCCTGAGTTTTTCTGGAGTCTGGGAGCCAAGGAGCCAAAGAAATCCAGTCCCAGGACTAAAGGTGGAGTCTGTCTGCATTTCACTTGGAACCTGCCAGCACCTAGCTAGTGTGGAATTCTCCGTGTTCTTTTCAGGTCTCAGTTCAGGCGCTACCCATCCTGGCCAGTAGGAAAGATAGCCCGGCTCAGCAGCTCCAGAGCTCCAGATGAAACACCCCTTTCCTAAATCATGGTACCTTGATGGGGTTCCCAGAGAAGAGTGGCAGGTATCCAGAAAAGCCAGGGTGAGGTGTCTAGAAAAGTCAGCATCCAGGGGAAGAGGCTGCCTCAGGGGCAGCTCAGTCCAGGCCATCAAGTGAGAACTGAATGGAGAGTTTTAAGCATAAATGCCTCCACCTCCATGTAGTCCTTATAGTTCGTCAAGTTCTCCCATACATCCCTTCTCTCAGGAGCCTCTCTGACTACCCTTAGAGGTAGGGTACACGGGGACTCCTTGTTTCCATTTTACAAGTAAGCAAACTGAAGCCCAGGAAGGACACAGCAAACGATAGTGGTGCCTGGAAGGTATTCCCTACATGCTGCCTGAGGCTGGCTTCCTTGGGGGTGGAGGACTAGTTCAGGGCTTTCAGTTTGATACAGGAAAAGAGTGGAAGCCAGGTTGGTCTTACTGGCCTCCACCAAGTTGCCCAGTGTCCCTCGAAGATCGTCGGTAGAACTCAGCCAAGCTTTCAAAACATTTTCTGTATATGGAAGGGGGAAAAAAAAGGGGGGGTGTAAGCAGAGGGTTCTCATATGCCAAGTAACTACACTAGGGCAGGCCCTCTCATCCCTGGTGCCAGACTGCCCCTGGGCACAGATCAGTGCCCTGCCACTGGAGAGCCCCTCTGCAGCTCTGAGGTTCATGTCCTCAGTGTGCTCTTGGGCTTAAGTTGCCTTTCTCATTGTTCTCTGTGCATGTTCACTTCTGGTTCATTCTCAGCTTGAATTTGAGGGTGCACACTCCACACCTGCCACAAGGAGATCTGTCCTCAGCTAATCCTCCAACCTAGTGGTTTTCCAAGTGAGATCCGCAGACAGCAGCATCAGCAAACCCTGGGAACTCATTAGAAATGCAAACTGTCGGCTCCGCCTCATACCCATTGAACCAGAAACTCCGGAGTGGGACCTGGCAATCTGTGCTTTAACGAGCCCTCCTGGTGATTCTGATGTACTCTAGAGTTTGAGAACCAGAGGGCCCACCTGGGTTCAGATCCCAGCCCTGCCATTACTAGTTGCATAGCCTAGGGCTGGGCAATAAACCTACCGTAATCCTCAATTTCCTCATTTGCAAAACGGAGACAATAGCACCTGGTAGCTGGGAAATAGCATTACTTCTTTTTTTCTTTATTAAAGAAGCCTTGAGTTTATAGAACAATCACACATACAATACAGGATTCCCATACCCTAATAATAACACCTTGCATTGGTGTGGAACATTTGTTAGAATGGCACATTTCTATAACTGTACTGTTAACTATAGTCCATGTTTTAATTTGGAGTTAATTGTGTAATGCAGTTCTGTGGATTTTTTAAAATTTTTTATTCTGTTACCATATATACAACTTAATATTTCCCCTTTTAACCACATTCAGATATACAATTCAGTGCTGTTAATTACGGTTAGAATGTTTTGCTACCATTGTAACTGAGAAATCATTACTTAAGTGATGAATTTGATTACTGAATCATTATATAGCTATTCCTTTTTGCTTTCTGGTATATTGGAGCAGACAGAGGGGAACTCCTGAAATCTTTAAATTGTAACCCCGCTGCTTTGATTTCTGATAATGACTGCAAAGCCTTTATCTTCTGCCCCTGTGATTCTAAAAAAACGTGTGACTAACATTCATTTGTACCCAGTTATCTAGTTTTTCAACGTTAGAGTCTTGTAATCACTAAAGCAGTCACTAATGTTTATTAATGAAGAGCCTCGGGTCAGCCCAGAACTAACCCACCCCATGTCCAGAGTTATCTTGGTAACTGAGATTGGATCTAACCAAAATGGAATTGCCCGACATGTGCAGTAGCTTAGACTTTAACCTACAAGTCACCTATACCTCATTCTGCCATTTTCTTAGATACATTCTGTAACTAAGTATGTAATCAATCTGCACATGCTTGGTGATTAGATCACCTCTAATTACATCATCTGGGGCCACTGTGCCCATTATCCTAAACCCTGCCCATCTTTTCTCTAATAAAACTATCAGAATTTCTGCAGTTGGGGGAGACAGATTTCGGGCCGATAGGCCATCTGCTCTCCTACTACACACCCAGTAATAAACTCTTTTATTCCTTGAAACCCCAGGGTCTCAGGAATTGGTTATTGAGCTTGTCGGGGGGGGCGGGCAGAGGTAGAATCCACAGCCTTTGCCCGGTAACACCATCACCACCATCCATTACCAAAACATTTCTATCATTTTAAATAGGAGCTCTATACATTTTAAGCCTTAACTCTCCATTACCTTTCCCCATCCCATCCCCTGGTAACCTATCTTCTAATTTTGGACTCTATGAATTTGCTTATTCTAAGTATTTCAAATCAGCAAGATCATACAATATTTATCCTTTTGTGTCTGGTTTATTTCCACTCAACATGATGTCTTCAAAATTCATCTATGTTGTCACATGTAGCAAGACTTAGTTTTGATTCAGTGTAAGGTAAAAAGAGTTGTTGAACAGTTAGAGCTGCTGGTGCTCAGAGTTATGCAGGAAGAGGTGAGATGACTGCAGGGTGGAGGGTATGGTGTGTTGACCCGGGAGTCCCATGTGTCTGGAACCAGGGTGCCCACTGTATTTCTCACCTATTGGTTACCTCTGCCAACTGCACCATGTGTCTTGTGTGTCACACACTCAAATCCTCATACCTCAGACTGGCTGATCCTTCTGCATGGAATTACTTATCTCAAGCTCCCATGCACATGATGCCTTCCCTGTGGAGCTTTCTGAATCAGTTAGGAATTGCATTCAGTGAAGAGGAACTGAAACCAACCCAAATTCTGGTTTAGACACACAAGGCTTTATATTCTCATGTGTAAGAAGTCTGGAGGTAAGCAGTTCATGACTGGCACAGTGGCACCATGAGGTCATCAAGGACCTTGGCTACTTCCATCTTTCTGCTCTAACATCCTTGCACTAGCTTCATTTTCAAGGTCCCATTAGGGTACAAGATAGCTGCTGGAATGCCAGTCATCACCTTGCCATTCTGGACAACAGAAAAGGGCTGGGTCACACATCCTAGCTGAATCAGCTTCTTTTTAAGTACCTCTCCAGCAGTCTCAAGTAACATTTCCTTTTATATTACATAAGGAAGGCTGGGAAATCTAGACTTCTAGCTAGGCATTGCCATTAAGGTATTGTTTTGGGGGAAGAAGGGGAGAGTGGATATTGTGTAGTAACTTCCAGAGAAGTCTCTATCATGGCTTCCCTTCTCCTTGCAGAAGCTCTGATCATCAGCTAAGCTCCTAACAGCACTGTGCACTGCATTATAGCACTTATCACTCTGATTTGAAATCTAGCACCGAGGTTCAATAAGTCCACCAGGCAAGAGGGAGTTCCCAGCTTCTGCTTCACTCAATCTAGCTCTAAGGAAAGGCTTGAGTGGCAATGCTTGAGGGCAAGCAGCAAGCATGAGGGCAAAAGAGCATTGTGGTCTTGGCTTTAGACCCAGCCTCAAATTCGAATTGCAACCCTGCTCTGCAATGGCTTTGCAACCTCAGACTCGCCATGGGCCAGCCAAGCTGTTTACATATATCATCTCAGCTCATCCTTGGCGAAGTCAATGCTATTATTATCCATTTTAGAGGTGAGAAAACTGGAGGTTAAGTAACTTGTCCAAGGTCATCAGTTAATAAGAGGCAGAGTCAGGCTGTCTGAGCCACAGCCCAAGCTCTTGACCACTGAACTGCACAGCCTCTCTATTACCCTTGCCACACCTTGGGTTCCTCAACCATGAGGTGGGCATAATTATCCTTGCTTCACGGGCTTGGGTCAAGGATTTAATGCCATCATATGTGCAAGTGCCTCACATTTCACCTGGCATGATAAATGCTCATTCTTTCCCCCTTCGACTTCTGACAGAGACCTGGTCTGAAGAGGCCTGGACTCCGTTTGGAAACCAGGGTTTGCTGGCTTCCCACACCTTTCTTCCTGTCCATGTCACAGGCCCATGAGCACAAGGACCTTCCCATTTCCAGGGGGCTCTGCCTCAGGACAGAGTTATCGTCACAAGTACCCTCCACCCAGGGAATACCCTCATGCTATGGTGGTATCTCCCTCTAAGAGTTGCCATTCCTGGTGCAGGAATGTGGGCATCCCCAGCTCCAAGAAATGGTGGGGTCAACTCTTCATTTTAGAACACATAGAGGCCAGAGAGAACCTGTAACCTGTCCCTAGCTTCAGTGGCAGGGCAGGGGTTCAAACCAGAAGTCAACAGTGCTCCGACTACATATCTTCTCCTCCCAGGGCCACCCATTTCCAGAGAGCCTCAGATTGCCTGGTCTCAGAGGAACCCTCAGTGGGGGCCTGGTAACATTCCTGAATTTCTTGAGCTTTAAGATCTAGATTCAAGATCACCATCTCCAGGGAGTCAACATCTACCTTACTTCCACTGAGCCACTCGCATGCCTAGTCTACCTTTCTGTTACCACCTACTCACACTGTAATGGGATCATCCCCCCCACCCTTGACTGGAAGCTCTGGGAGAGTTGTTTGTGGGGCCCAGCCCTGGGCCTGTCCCACAGGAGATTCTTGACAAATGCTTGATGAGTAAATGAATGAATGACTGAAGAACCAATGAATGAGTGCCTGAGTGAGCCCCTTTTCATCACCTAGGCCCTCAGGGTAACAGCCCTGGGATAGCAGGCTAGAAAAGTGCTTTTCCCTGGAGCCACGAGAAAAGCCAAGAGGGAAAAGTGACATCCCGGGAAAGCCAATTTCCCATAACATTAATAGTCTGAGTCCTGTTGCTGGAGAGGAGAGTGGCCAAACAGGTATGTGGGCAGATAATACAATCTTCCTCCATAGCATCCACATCAGTGTGCCAGGGAGCAGGGAGCTGGAAGATTAAAGGGTTGGTGTCTCCTAACAGTGCCAATCAATATTTATTATAACAAGAGGCAAAAGATTGCTATCAGCAAGAGAGAGGGGAAGCTATATATATATATGAAAGCAAGACATAATTTATTATTCCTACTTCGATGCAAGGGAAGAAAACCATAACAACAACAATAATGACAATAATAATACCAGGCAGCCTTGGAAAAAGACCTTCGTTGATTTCTTGTGCAGAGAAAACAGCTCCTTCAGCGAGAGCCTCACTTAGTCTCCGTGTGTCCACCCCGCTGAGGTTTTGATGTTCCACTTTCATCAAGAATATTGAGCATGAAATCCCAACATTATGTGGGCTGTCTGGCGACAGCTGATGAAGAGATGGAGTGTGGAGAGGATGAGTGCCAGGGACGCCTGCTTCCACTGCCCAGGGACAAAGCGCTGGCTTAATTGGACCCTTGGGAACAGTGACAACCCGAGGGAGCAAAGCAGGGTACGTCCAGGCCCTCTGCCACCCATCGACACTCAAGGGCTGACTTGGGGGCCAGCGTGGGGGTGTTGAAGAAGGTTGAAAGTTCCCTATGCTGTTGCCCTTTAGAAGGAGGGATGGGGCAGAACCTATCCAGGCTCCTGAGATCAGTGAATGAGCGGCTGGGAGCTGTAAGATTTGGCTTCTAGATGCATGTTCAGGACTTTAAAGAACCGGCTCACACAGCTTTGTGCCCTGGTGATATGAATCCTTTTAGTCGGCCAGTACTGCTGCCTCTGAACCAAACCTAAGGCATGTCTATGCACTGATGTGGGCAGTGTCCTCAGAGGTCATTGACTCCTTCTCTGAGATTTGAGGCCCCACCCCATCTTATCCAGGCCCAGCCTTACCAGGACCCAGGGCATTTTTGTCATATAATTATCTCAGAGTGCTTTGCCCAGGATTTGGCAACAATGACGACAATCCCCAGAGCTTGTTAGAAATGCAGAATCTCAGGCCCCACCTCAGACCTACTGATTCTGAAATCTCATTTGAATACGATCCCCTGGTGATCTGTCTACACATTCAAGTTGTAGATGCTCTGCTCTGGATGAATGGTTTTCAGTCTTAGCTGCAATTCGAATCACCTGGGGAGCTATTGGAGCATTTGCTTGCCCAGGCCCCAATACAATTCAAGTCTCTGGGGGTGGAGCCTGAGCACAGGTATTTTTAAATAGCTCCCAGGTGATTCGAATGTGCAGCCGAGGTTGAGACCCTTATGGCTGGAGAACCTTCTATGGGCACCCATTCAGATGCCCAAGGAGCACCAGGTAATCCTTCCAGGTGCCAAATCTGCAGGCCTCCTGGTGTGTGACTGCTCCTCGGTCAGGAGAGAGAAGGAACAGATGGGCACCCTTCTTCCTAAGAACGCTTCTGAGGCTAACAGGGCCTTGATGCACCCAGCCACCATTTCTTTTGTGGACTCATTTCTGTAACACGCCTCAAAAGACTTAGCAGAGAAGCAGCGGAACAGGGAAGCCTTGAATCTCCATAGTGTACTTTGATACTCATGTCGGAAGGAAACTGACTCCCAAGCCAGGGTCTGCCATCCCAGCCTCACTCTCCACCACCCCAGGTGCTGTCCCACCTGGTGCAGCTAAAACTCTCAATCATGTCCTTTTTCTTTGCCTTTCTACTGGGGGAACTCTGATTCCTTGGGGTCACAGGACTAAAGGACATTATTTTCCCACCTCCAGAAAAGCTTCTTCCCTGGCCCACACCTTGGGGGTGTTAAGAGGAGATGGTGAGATGGTGTAGGCTTATTTCTTTTGTGTTGCTCAAGAAAATAACTAGGGCCAAAGGGTGAATATGATAAGGAGGTAAATTATCACATGATTTTCTTAAAGAGCTTTCCTCATATTTACAGCTGTCTGCCAATGGAATGGTCTGCCATGCAAGATAATGAGCTCTCTGACACTGGAGGGAAGCAAGCATGGGCATCTGGGAGGGAAACTAGAAAGAGCCTATTTGACCCCATGGGAACAGTGCCCTGAGCACCTACAATGTGATCGTCAAATGAAGGTAACAGGAGCTATCTAGTCCAAGGGCTTGTTCTAGAAAGTCTATCTGGAGCAAGTCTACAGGAGAGAAAAAGGAAAGGCAGACTGGGTTCTAGTCTTCACACTGCCTCTGGCTGGCTGAGTTGTGCGACCTTGGGCCAGTGTCTTCTCATCTCTGGGCATCAATTCGAGGGACTGAATTCCATGGGCTTGAGAGGCCCTGCGAGCCAGGCGATGGTTTTGCACACTTGAGTTGGTGCCATTTGCACAGACCAGGCTGTCCTGTGACTATCTGCAGGAATGGCTACATGGTGAGTGGGGGTGGGTGGGTAGAGGGACAGCATAAAAGAAAAATGTAGGGCCTCTTTAAAAATTATTAGAAGTTTCAAGATGGTGACAGCAGAGCATTAAACCAACCATGGGGCCCTGTGGACTTCACTGGTTGCATGACCGCGAAGCTGGCCCCAACTGTGTGATAAATGCAGTTTGAAGGCACAGCGAGGTGGAGCCGGGCACCTCATGCCTGGCAGCCCTCAGATGTATCCCTTGAATTCTTAGTTAAGGGAGTGGGCAGAAAGCCCAGGGAAGCCAGGGGCCTGTCGACCCTGGAGGACTGAATTAGGGGGAAATGATTTGGGAGCTAATCAATACGCTCAATTGCAGTTCATTAACGTCTAATGAGTCCTCCAACTGCTCAGCCTCCACTGGGACCTAGCCAGCACTGTCACCTCTCCCTGCTTCCCAGTGTCATTTGTTCTCCCAGGGACTGATCCCAGGGGCAAGGAGGGGGACAGGGTGGGAGGACTGATGGATTTGCAGCCACTGACAGAATGCCCCAGTAGGAAGGGCCCTCACGAACCTTTCAGTCCTGTTCTTTCCTGCTACAGGTGAGGAAACTGAAGCCTAGAGCAGGAAAGGCACTTAACCAAAATCAGTCAGTGAGTCCAGGGGCAAAAAAAAAAATGGACTTGGAATTGGATACCACTAACCCTTAGCCTAGTGCTCTCTTCCACTGGCTTGAGAGCAGAACACCCAAGCTTGCATTGCAGCTCTGCCATATACTGGCCGAGCATCCCCATCTCTAAAATACCCATTTTACGGATTTGTGGTGTGGTTTAGGTGAGATCAGAGGTGTGAAAAGTACTTTGTAAAGTGTGAAGAGCTTTTCAAAGGTAAGCCACCCATTCATTCATCATTGACTGAAGGCCTTGCTGGAGACAAGAGATGAATCAGACCAAGTCCCAGACCTCCCTGTAGTGCGGGATGTGATGCAGTAGAGCTCAGCCTCTTTGGAGGTAAGGTTGGGGGAAGGCAGGGGAGACTTCATGGAGGAGGTGAGCTCGTGGAAGGCAGAAGGAGTAATATGGTGTTTTAAGTGAGGGGATGACAGGGTCATATCTTTGACAACACTTTCATACCCCTTTCTGCATGCCAGTGTCTTACAAATATTAACTTATATAATCCTTACAAGCTATGACATTTCCTAGGGAAACTGAAGCCCAGGAAGGTAAAATGACCCACTCAAGTCACAGAGCTAGGAGGTGGCAGAACTAGAATTTGAACTCATAAAATTTGCCTGAAAAGCTCAAACTCTTAATCGCTAAGCAATGCTGCCTCTGATATAGGATGACAGTCTCTGTGGGAAGCAGTGGTGTGGACAAGAATTTGAAGAGGGCAGACCTGAAGGCAAGGTGACCAGTGAGGAGGCTGAAGCAAGAGACCAGGTAAGAGATATTGATGATGTTTTAACTTGAGCCTATTGATGATGCTTTAACTTCAGCTCATGTGATGAGCTAAAGCTCATTTCTTTGTGGATGCACATGGATGAAGTTGTGTTGGTCATAGTCCAAATTTAGAGTTAAGACCTTCATTCTAATTTTCAAGAATCCAGAGTTTCCGTGGCTGTTATCATGTTTATGCATTTCACAACTTCTTTTCCTCCTTCTTTGGATAATAATCCTTCTTGGCTGGGCACATGGGTGAGCATGTAACCTAAGCCAGCCAATCAGGGTTCTTCCCTGAGACTCCTTATTGGAGTTGGGGAGAGTTCTGGTTCCTCACTGCTACCAAAGCTGTAAGAATAGAAGCACTGCTTCTACCCTTCCCTCGGCATGGCCCTGTGACAGCTGTGCCTGCACCCAGGCCTCCTCATTTCAAGGCCACCTGCTCCTTTCTGGGGTCTAAGACCTCCCAGATACCTGGGAGGCCTTCTTCAAGCTACCCCTCCTTCACCCACATCCAGTTTTTTTCTGGGGGGTGGGGGGCGGGGGCAAGGCTTTCTCCACTGATTTCAATGCAGACACACAAACACAAACTCATTTTTCAAAAATGACTAAAGTCAAGCAGAAATCACACACAGTACTTACAACTAGCTTTTACACTTGACATTGCTTTGTGGTCCTGTTATCTGGTCAGGATATATACAACCATCTAATACCTTATTCCATTATATGGATTTGTGAGCATATCATATTTTAAAATTAAAACATTTATTACACATGTTGTGGGTTTACAGAACAATCGTGCATCAACTACAGGATTCCCAAATACCACCCTATTATTAACATCTTGGCATGATGTAGGACATTTGTTACAACTGACGAAAACCCATTTTAATAATTGTACTGTTAACTGCAGTCCGTGCTTTAACTTAGGGCTCACTGTTTTGGATTGCAATTCCATGGGTGCTTTTTAAAAATTTTTTGTTCTAGTACCATATATACGAATGAACATTTCCTCTTTCAACCACATTCAAATATGTATTTCAGTGTTGCTAATTATGTTCACAATGTTGTGCTGCCATCACCACTATCCACCTACATCCACTTTTTCACTGAGTCTCCTAGATTCTACCTCCTCAATAGCTCTTGAACCCTGTGCTCCTTCTTTCTTTTCCCACTGTCTCAGCAGGAGTGCACACCCTAGCTTCCACCTGTTGACACTCACTGATAAAGTTTTAGTGTATTTCCTTCCGGTCTCTTAAACAGATAAATGAGGTCACGCTGTCCTACACTTTTGTGTTCTTCTGCTCTTCACTATCTCCCATGGGCATCTTTCTACATCATCTGAAATGCTTTGGAAACCCACATTTTTAGTGGTTGCCTAGTCACCTGGTTGGATGTCCGATACATTTAGGACCTGAACAGCTCCAAACTCTTCGCCTTCCATGGTCCTCAACATCCAAATTGCCCTTCTCTTAGAGCCTGCCTGAGTGTCCGCAGGAAGCCTAGAGCCTTCCCTGAGTTTTTGATACTCCTGTTCCAGGGGCAACTGCTCTGAGCCCCTTCCTGGTTCCCCTCTGGTGCCCTCATCCCTGCTTCTTCCTCCAGGCTGCTGTGTTGAGTTCTGTGCCCTTCTGTCCACGTGTGGATAATGGCCTCTGCCTTAATTCCCCTGGGCTGTCGTACCTTCCAAACTTTCCCGATGGCTTGAAGATAACACAGAGTAGCCTCACCCCAACTTCAGTTCATTGCAAAAAACACCTTCATGACTCGTCGTATTCATCTTCTACTTATCCTCTAATCTCTCTTTAAACCAACACTCCCCCCACCCCCACTTTTTTGTTGTTGGTGTTTAAACTGGAACTTCATCCTAAGCAAGTGTTATGTTTATTTCCCCTCCACGTACCACTTAAACTCCTGCCTTGTCCAGGACTTCTCTTGGGGTAACACTGGCTTGGGGGAATTACAATTGATAGCAGCCTCATTGCAGGGAAAGTCTCTGCCCTTTCCCAGGGCTCGCTGCTGGCGGTCATGGTCTTTAATCGTAGCCGCCGCCACATTGCTGGGACCCTAACCTCCTCAAACCTGGGGTTCTTTTCTTCTGTCTTTTCTATTCCCATGCCAGGGCTGTCATCCTATCCCTCCCCCCACTTGCCCCACCTGCCCCTATGCTGTGTCAAAGACCAGCCTAAAGGAAGCTGAAAATCATTTAACATCACAAGAGATTCTGCAGAGATGCCGACCTGCCCACAAAGAGGACGGCCTTTTACATTATTAAACAGAGTGCTTAACATCCCCGCTTACAGCATCTGCTTATGGAGTCCAGGCTTACCCCAAGAACAATGAATAGGTACTTGAGGTACATCTGCATGACCAAGAGGCCTGGCCCACGAGGTCCCTAGCTGAACAAAGGCACTGTCTGTCCCTAGGACAGATTTCAGCTTCTCCCCTCAGAGACCCGGACAACACACCATGAGCAGCAGTTTCAAAAAGAATCGGCAGTTTTGTATCCTGCTTCCAGCCTTCAAGGATTCAAAAATAGTAAGATCCAGTCTCAGAGGCCACGGTCACCCAGTTTTCAACACCTTCCACCGTATGATTCAGTGATTTGATTTCATAGCTAACACCTGGGGTGGAGGGGCATTTTGGGCATAAATCTCTGCTCACGCCCACAATGATTTCTGGGCTGCACAATGTGCACTTTGACAAAGCACTGCCTATGTCTTGTTAAACTGCCCTTCCGAAAGGCTGAAGTGATTTGCCACCCAGCCCAGCCCCTCCGTCAGCAGCATCAAGCGTGATCATTTCGAATTCCTGCTAATTTGATAGGCCAAATATGGTGTTTCCTTGTTGCTTTTCTTTTCATTCCCTTGCATTCTAGAGTGGTTGAACATCTTTTCATATGTTTATTGGCCATTATTTTGCGAATTGCCTGTTCTTTGGGGCCTTGTTTACTTCATCTCCTGCCTCCTCCAAAGCCCAGGGCTAGCCATGAATTAAACACACCATACATTATTTTTAATTAATCTTCCTTAAACACTGCTCTGATCATGTTACTTCCCTACTTACAAAACCTCTGATGGCTCGTTATTGCCTAAAGGATTAAGTCCAAATTCTTTCGCCTGGCTTGCAAGGCCCTGTCACAGTCTGGCTCCAACCTATCTCGTCTCTCACCCCCTCCCACTCTCAGTCACTCTCTGCCTCAGCCACCCGTGGATACCCGATGCTTCCCACCTCCGTGGTTTTTCCCCTGTTACTCCCTTTCCTCCCCATGTATCCTTGAATTGTAAACATACATGGCTTTCTCCGTGGTTATTTCCTAGTAGCCCCAAGGTAGATGGCCATTTGTCTCCTCTCTACTCCATCAGAACACAGGTTTGAGCGTTCGCTTCATTCTCTCCCTCTTTAGACAGTGAGCACTTCAGGGGGCCATGGAGCAGGTCCCTTTCCTCTCTGTGGCCCCAGAGCACAAAAGCAGGAGGATGAAGGGGATAGGGGAAGGAAACAACCACACTGCGATCGGGCATCTCTCATGGGCTAGGTACTGTGCTAGATGTTTCTCAAACACACACACACATGCACATGCACACGCACACACATGGTGCAAGTATTCTCTGTGAGTCCCACACCAGAGTGACAAAGTGAGGTCTACATACAGCACATGCAGTGCAGAGAGACAATCTATAAACTGAACCCCTTCAGGAAAACATGGGCTCCAAGCCAGAGGACCCTGGTACAAGAGGCCTGTCTGCTGGAATCTGGTTGGCAGGAATGTACTCTTTCCTCCAGTGAAATGACATTTGAGTATTTCCACCTGAATCTCAAAGAAAGGCTACTGATGTCAAAACAGGGGGACCCATACCTCTCCTCCAACGCTCCCAAGGGGACCATGCGGAGGGAGTCCTGGCCATCTTACAGAATCTGGAATGAAGACCAGGAGGCGAAGTAAGTGGCCAAGAGCTCACGCATCTGTGAAGCAGCAGCTGGGAGTGCCTGACTCCCATGCCAGTGCTAGTTCCTCTGTACCTTGCTGCTGGCACCTTGCACAGTGCCTGGCACAGAGTCAGTATGGGGTAGTTTGTTGATTGAATTCAATCTGTTGCAATAAACATTTCCCCAAGCATCTATTGTGTTCCTGGGAGTGTGGACTAAGTGTTTAGGGATAAGGCACTGGAGGCTGGAGGATACAGATGGAGGAGGCTGCAGAAGCCATAAAATGTAATTCTTGCCCTCTGTGAGTTATAGTTCAATGGGCAAAATGTGAACATATAAATGGAGAACAAACAATTCTAAGCAGCGATGATGATTAGCAGCTAATGTGTACTGAATATTTACCATAAGATAGGTGCTGTTCTAAGGGCTTTTCAGAGGCTATCCCATTGAATCCTTATAATAACATCATGTGAAAGAAACTGAGTCACAGAGAAGATAAAAACTTACCTGAAACTATTAAACTGTACTACCGGGGAAACCCCGGATACTGTGCCAAACATTAGGGACACCCAGGTCAGTAGACCAAGCCCTTGAGCTTGAGGTTTGCTCTTGTGATGCTTATGTATGTAGTGGAGAAGCTTAGGCTACCTATAGGTATGTCTAAAAGTCACCTTCAGAGGACCATTTTTGTTGCTCAAATGTGGCCTCTCTCTCTCGAAGCCCGACTCTGCAAGTGAAACCATTACCCTTCCCCTTATGTGGGACATGACACCCAGGGGTGAAAGTCTCCCTGATGGTGTGGGAGATGACTCCCAGGGATGAGCCTGGCCTTGGCACCGTGGGATCAACAATGCCATCCTGACCAAAAGGGGGAAAAGAGGTATAACAAATAAGGTATCAGTCAGTGGCTGAGAGAGTTCAAATAGAGTCAAGAGGCTACTCTGGAGGTCACTCTTACTCATGCTTCAGTTAGACATTGCCACTTATCATAACTTGCCAACCCCAACCAAAACCATTCCTTCCAATCCTAAAGAATTCCTAGGACATTATATAAGATTCTGCAAAGGTTTCATGCACTAGGGTAACTTTCCAAAACCTACAACCTCCAGATGGGTCCCTGGACCAGATAAGTCCTGAAATGCAGAGGGACCAGCCTCTCCAGAACATCAACTAGTTCCATCACCCATCCCATATTATCAACAGCCCTTTCCCAAATGAAAGAGTTAGAATGGCCAGAGTCCAAATACCCATAAAGAGTGGGAGAAAGATCAAAAGTGATGGTGGAGTTATACAGAGAAGGCAGGATTTAACAAATGAATATGATTGCTGAATCATTAAACTGATATCTCTTTTAGTCTCCAATATCTTAGAGTAGCTAGAAGTTAAAACTAAAATTATGGAATTGTAACACGTCAAACTTTGAAATATGTTCTACAACAATTGTTGTGATGTGCTTTGAAATCTATTGCTTTTTTGTATATATGTTATTTAAAGAGGAGGAGTATAATAGAGAAGATAGGATTTAACAAATGAGTATGACTGCTGAATCATTACACTGATACTTCTGTTGGTCTACAGTGTCTTGGAGCAGCCAGAAGAAAAAATGAAAATTCATGGAACTGCAACCCATACCAAACTTTAAAATCTGTTCTATAACTACTTGTTAAAATGTACATGGAAATATTTTGCTTTGTTTTAATATATGTTATATTTCACAATTAAAAAAAAGTTTAAAAATAATAATAATTAAGGGCATGTATTATGTTTTCTTTTCTTTTTCTCTGGTGCTTCTATGTACCATTATTTCCAGAAAATTAATAGGAATATAATACATATTTAAAAAGTGAAAAAAAAAACTTACCTGAGGTCACATAGCTAAGTAGCTAAGCCAGTACTAAGTACTAAGCTAAACCAGTACTAAGTACTAAGGTTACACAGCTAACTAGCTAAGCCAGTACAAATCCAAGCACTGTAATTCCAGTTCCTCACCACCCTTTGCCTCTAACCTCTGACATCAGGGCCTCCCCCATGAGTCCTAGTTGGGTGCCAGCCACATAATGTTGATGGTCAAAGGTCAAAGGAAGTTGGAGTAGAGGAAGGTGGCCAGGGAGGACTTGGCCAGCTTGGTGGGAGTTCAGCTGGGCCTTGGAGACTGGGGAGGTTTAGGACACAAGGGGAGGAGAAGGCACCCCAAGAAAGTGATGGGTGTGCGGAGAGACCAGATATTGTAAGACTGGAGCTGATGGACAGCACTCAGACCATAGGCATGCTATGTGTGGTCTGGTACAAAATCTTATAAACATTTGAATTATTTGTCAACATTGAAAAGCATCTTTCACCTTAAAGTTTTGGATTTCAGGCTTTTCTTGATAAATTGGAAGGTCTGGCAACACTGGGTCTTCATTCACTCTTGGACACAATTGATGGGTGTTGAGTAGCTGTTGCCTCCTTTAACTGAGGTGCACCTCTCCAGTTGTCCGTACTCTCCACCACTCTTTACTGTATATCCCCAATTCAGCTCACTTCACCCACTGACCTTCCCTACCTGGTCCCTGTAAACAAGTGAGTTTATGAGCTCCAGATAGACCAAGAATGTTGGGGGATCAGTGAGCAGTCCCATGGCCCAGCACAGTGCCTAGCACACAGCAGGTGCTCAACAAATGTTAAACAGTATGAGAATGGGTGGAGAGGAAGGTGTCCTTCAGGAGTAATTGAGAAAAGGTTAGAAAAGTATAATGGAGCCACATCAAGAAGAATTTCATATCTTATGCTGAAGAACTGAGACTACCAAAGGGCAATGGGGAGCCAAGTAGGAATGTTGAGAAGGCAGGAGCATCACCAGTGAGGTCTGGACAGGAGATGAGGTCTCTCACCTAAGGCAGGAGCAATGAAGACAGAGGTGGAGGGAAATTCCAGGGATGCAGGAGACACAACCAGGGGAGATTCAACAGTCTATGATGAGCAATGAACTGGATGTGGGAAGGGAGAGCAGGGGTGAGAAGGATTTAGGGTGACCAAATTCATTGGACTGAAAGAACTGTGGTTCTGTGAGTAGAAATCGAAGGAGACGGCTGTTGGATGGAACAGGGGAATGATGAATTTAGTTTAGACATGTTGAATTTGAGGTGCTAATGAGAATTTCAGATGAAGATGTCCATATACCAGATAGCTGAAGATGTGGGATGAGAGGTTGGCAAAGAGGGTATGGCTGGAAATCAGTTCCAAGGGGGCATAAGACAAAAGCACTGTGCCAAAGCTAGAACCTCAGGGAAGGAGCCTGTGATGAGCAGGTAAACAGAAAAGGAGGAAAAATCAGAGAAGGAGGTGTGTGTGTGTGTGTTTGTGTGTGTCTGTGTGTGTGTGTTGGTACATAATCATAGAGGTCAGGGGAGAATCAGGACAATGAGGCTTCATGGAAGCTGTTTTAGTTTGCTAAAGCTGCTGGAATGCAGTATACCAGAAATGGATTGGCTTTTTTAAAGGCGATTTATTAAGTTACAAGTTTACAGTTCTAAGGCCTTAAAAATGTTCAACTAAGGCACCCAGAGAAAGATATTTTGACTCAAAAAGGCCGATGATGTCAGGAACATTTCTGTCAGCTGGGAAGGCATGTGGCTTGTGTCTGCTGGTCTCTGGTTTCAAACAGCTTCCCCTGGGGCATTTTCTCCAGATGTCTCTGTGCCGGCTCTGAGTTTTTTCCAAAATGGCTCCCTCTTAAAGGACCCTTGTATGTGGATTAAGACCTACCTTGAATGGGCAGAGACACATCTCCATGGAAACCACCTAATTAAAAGGTCCTACCCACAAATGGGTGGGTCACATCTCCATGGAAACAAGTTAATGAAAAAGATCCACCCAAACAATAGGTCTGCCCCCACAAGATTGGGTTAGGATAAAGAACATGGCTTTTCTGGGGGTACACAAGAGCCAGAGACCTAGAAGATGAGGATGGAGCAGCATTGCTACACAGCCTTATAGTGGGGAGATGATTTCTTTTAATCTCTTCAACCCTCTTAAAAGCCACCTGTCTACCCCGGGTTGGAGAAGACGGTCAGGAGATCTGGGGATATACTCTGAATTCTTTGATGGCAGAAGGTAGCCATGTTCAGGGGTCACAAAGCTCTGGTCCATGAATTGCAACTGGTGGTGACCGAGACCCAGAATTCTCTCTCAAAGTAGGTAAGAGGGAGAAGCTGAGGGGTACTGGGAACAGCCTCTACTGGCCCTAGCCCAGTGATTCTCAGACCTGGCCTCCCCGGACAATCACCTGGGGAGCTTATGAAAACTATGCAAACATCCATACCGTACCCAGACTACTGGAATCAGAATCATTAATGTGTAGCCAGGGTTGAGAAGCAGTGAGGTCGGTGGTCACCAGGATGACATTTGGCTCCAGCAATTGGCAGCTGAGTTAGGAAGAGGGGAGGGAGTCCCACTGATGCCACATACTCTCCCCATCTCTTTAGTCTATGTATAATACTTAATTCATTATTAAGTTACACAGCCTATTTGAAATTACATGTCACAGAAAGGATGTGTGCACTTAAAATATGTTTTTGGCGACTCACATAACATAAAATAAATGGATTCCCATATACTTCTGACCTCAGGGTTTCCATTAGCACTGGGGTTGAGAGTGAACTCTTATGGTTTCCCAATGCACATCACCTTCACTTCTGTGAGCAGTTGTCCAAATCTTTTTTTTTTTTGAAGTTTAATCTCTGATCTTATTTATTTGTAATTCTACTCTCAGAAAATCTGATTTTTGACTGGACAGACTTAGAGGTAGAAGCTCTCAGAGAGGACAGCCTCCATCTCTTGGCAATTTGTTTGTGGCGTTTTTCTTTGGCCCCCTTCATCCTCTTGGCCAAAACTTTAGCATATTCTGCAGCCTCTTCCTTATTTTTCTTAGTGCGCTGTTTCTTCAGGGCAATACACCGACGCTTATGTTGCAGGACACGTGGAGTAACAAGACGCTGAATCTTGGGTGCTTTGGTCCTGGGTTTCTTACCTTCTTTGTTCAGGGGCTTTCTCACAACATACTGGCGGACATCATCTCCTTTAGAGAGATTGAAAAGTTTGCGGATTCTGCTGGCTCTTTTGGACCCAAGGCGACAAGGCACAGTAGTATCAGTCAGTCCAGCAATTTGTTTCTCTCTCTTTTTTTTTTTTTACAATAACCAAGTTGAGAACACTCAGATTGGCATCCACAATGCAACCCCGAACAGATTTGCGCTTTCTTTCTCCAGTTCTTCTTGGTCTATAACAGGAATGCCCCTTACTCAGTAACAGGCGGACACGGCCATGGGTCAAGACACCCTGCTTCATGGGGAAGCCTTGTTTGTCGTTTCCACCACTGATTCGGACAGCATAGCCCTTCAACTCTTCACCCAGAGCGTCAGCAGCAACTTCTGTTGCCATTCGCTTCTCATAAAAGGTACGTGGTTTGCGTTCATCGTCCACTTCATGCAGAGACAGTTGACCGCCTCTGAGGCGTCACAAAAAAGAGTTGTCCAAATCTTGAATCCTCATGTGATGCTGCCACTGGAAGTATTATTGTGGAAGTTTTATTGTGAAATATTTCTTGCAACTTTACAGGATTCAAGAAAAAAATATATATATATTGTGAACTCCTGTATATCCATTCCCAGATTTGACAACTTTTAACATTAGCCCACTTTTGCTTCACATCTTCTTTTAGGAATAAAACCATCCAGCTAGAGATCAGGGCTCTTGTGAAACGCATCTCCTGTCCCTCCCTTTCTAGAGGTAACTGCTCTCCTGAATATGGTGTCTCTCATTTCCTTGCATGCTTTTACCGAATATTTATTATCAGCCCCATTTTAGAGATGAGTAAACTGAGGTTCAGGAAAGTGAAAGGACTGCCCAAATGCACACAACAGAGCCCAGAAGTCCTAGTATAAGGTACTAGGCAGTCACCTCCCAGCATGCTGGCCCCGCAGTGCCCCCACCTGGGGACCTCCCACCCCATTATTCTGTCAACACCTCCTTTACAGGCAGACCTGGCCAGACCAGACCCAGTTCAGCCAGGCCCAAGCAGAAACTGTGGCTTTCTCCTCACATCTCCTGATTTCTGCCCTAACAGGCCAGGCTCCCCTCAGACCCCTTCTTAACCCCTCCTCTGTTTCCTCTCTGGGCCACTGCCCAGCCCAGCTCTATCTCCCCACCCCCACCCCCACCCCCCACCAGGCCCCAAGCAAGGGGCCTGTCTGTGCAGCTGATTTTCACGCTAGGCCACTGGAGGCTGGGCTGAGGCAGGGGGCCTGCCACTCTATTCTCTGGGTCCCCCTGGCTTAATTAGCATGCTGCCTGGAGCAGCAAACTGGAGGTGGTGGGTAGGCGCCGAGACACTCTCCCTGGGCCTCACTCTGCCTCCCCCTGTCTCCTGGCTAACAACAGAGAAGGCCTGTGTGTGGTGGGAAGGCAGGCAGTGGTCCGACACCTCTGTGTTGAGGAATTGGGTGGGGAGAGGCACGCAACACATGCATAAACACAGGGAAATAATTGCTCCCCTTACATGTAAAGGAAGAGGAGGGGGCCGGGGAGGAAACGGCTATTTACTAAGCACCTACTTACATGCTGCCACGTGTTATTCTATCTAATCCTCACAGCCGTCCTCTGTGGGAACTAGAACAATTCCCTCAGTACAGAGGAGGAAACTGAGGCTGGGAGAAGTGGAGTTAGTGGCCCAAGGCAGGCAGGTAATAAAGGAGAAAAGTATAATTTGAATCCAGGTCCACCTGCCTGCAAGTCTAACACCTTTCTGAGGAACCAGCTTTACTCCACAAACATCCCTCTTCCCTGTTGGCCTCTTCCTCCAAGAAGTCCTTCTCTTTAGTGGAGGAATAGACAGTTTGGAAGTATAGGCAGAGGTGGAAGAAAATGGAGGGGGCAATAGGCATAATATTGTGTCCATTCCAAAGTCCCCCTGTCTCTAAAGGACCATTTCCCACTCCAAGGACTTCAGCTTGAAAGCTTCCCCTTCCCCCTCCCACCCTACCTCAGACCGTGTTCCATCCTGGGACTCTCACCTTAGGGCTCTTCCTCCCTTAGTCCACTTGGTCACCACAAGTCCTAATAGGTTGCAAGGACCGGGGGTCAGCTCAGGGTGCTCAGGGGCATGGATGGATAATTGCAAAAGTCCTAACATAGCTACCATTTATAGAGAATTTAACATGTGCCAGGAACTGGATGAAGAACTTTAAACACACAAACATTTTGGCCTCCTCATGATAACACTACCCTGCAGATGCTCCTCTTATTTCTCCATTTTAAGACCAGGGAATGGAAGCACACGCACGTGCCGTAGGTTCACTAGGCAGCTGGGCTCTAGAAGCCATGTTTTGACATCCTTGGAAGCCAGGGAGGTGGCAGTAGCCCTGGGAAAGGGATTTTGGAATGGCAATGACCATGGGAGAGAGCTCTAGTAGCCTCTTGATTCCCGCGGGAAGCTTTCCGGGCTTTGTGATGGGGTTTCTGCTGTGACCAGCAGACCTTTTCCCAAGGCACTGCCACACAATTCCCTGGGGACTAGAGTTGTTCTGAGCCACCTGCGATGGGTCCTTCTCGAGGAACCGAGGCTGTGGGGTGACAGGCAGCTCAGGTCCTCCTGCCTAGCAGGAGCAGAGCCTATGGGAGGCCTCACAGGTGGCAAGTTCCTAGTGGTTGGACCCTAGTTCAGAGGCTCTGCCCCTGTACCCCCTCTCCAAATCTGGGCCTGAGGCCTCCAGGCTCTTGAAGAAAAATTGCTAAAATCAAATTGCAATTGACAGAGGCAATTATCTGCCTATTAGAAAATGTCCCCTGAGCCAGGCCTCCACCATGAGCTGCCTGGGCCCGACTGAGCAGCTGGGCCCAAGGGAAGCCCCAGAGCAGAGCAGCATCCAGGGGTCAGGGGGAGGCAGGCAGCAGCCTAGGCCTTGGGGGGAGGATTTTGAAGAGCCCTAAAGGGGGCGGGGCAATGGGAGCATGGGTCTGTGGAGTTCCCTGCAGGGTGAACCCCAGCAGCAGGTCTCAACACTGGCCAGAGCGCTTCAGACCCTCCTTTCTCAGCTTCCCTCTGGCTCCTCCCCTCCATTAGGCTTTCTGGGAGGGCAGACCTGAGGCAGTCTGTGTGTGTGCGTGTGTGTGTATGTTTGTATGTAAGAACAAAGGAAAGAAAAATCAGGCAATAACCCTCCAGGGAGCAATGATAACATTTTCACTTGAAAATTACCAGAGAACAGATTGTCTTATGCAAATTATATGCAAATCACACTCTGGCTGGTCCTCTCCCAGCCCTACCCAGAGTTTTTCCAGCTCTTTCCCAGACTGAGTTTGATGGAGGAAAGGAAATCAGGGTGGGGGTGGGGGGGTAGGTGTCCTGCATGGAACCAGCGGGCTGGATAAAGTGACCTCTTAAGTATCTATAGCATTTGTTTGAACCCACAAAAACCTTACTGCCTCTTGACTGGACTGCACTTAGACCCCAAATCTAATGGGGGCTTATCTGCAAGGATGGTCTGCATCACTGGGGCCTTCGATTTGCAGCAGATATTTGAGGTAGGTTAGGTGGAATGGAAGGAGGAGCACTGGACTGAGAATCTGGAAACAAGCTGAGGGCTCTCAAATCTTTCTCCAGTCCAGGCCTCACTGCTGGGCTCCAAATGCAGCCATTCTAGACCTGGATGTGTAACAATTAAACCTGCCTCACATTTGCTCTTCCTTTGTGTTTCTGACTTACAGACCAGCACCCTCATCCACCCAAGCTGCTCAAGCTAGAAGCCTGGGAATCATCTCCGGACCACCTTCTCCTCACATCCATCCTCTGCATTGAATGCATCTTGTCCAATCTGCCTACAAGTCTCAGGAGAGTTCCCCACTCTTCTGTGTCCCCAGAGCCACAGCTTTAGTATATCACATCTTCCCTGACCTATTCCAAAGGTCTTCTGTCTGGGCTTCTACCTCCAGGCCAGCCTCAATAGATCTGTCCTCTACAAAACTGACCATGCTTTGAACCCCTCAGCGGCTCCCCATGTCCACCAAATCCAGTCCAGACCCCTTGGGCTGGCATACGAGATCGTTAGGGCACAGGTTGAAGGTTTTTCTCCCCATACTTTCCCCCCACGTCCTCTATGCTGCCACCACATGCCGTCTCTCACCATCCACCAAACATGCCACATTCTGCCATGCCTTCCCAACCTCCACGAGCCGCTCTCTCTCCTGAAACGTCTTCGCCGTTTCCTCCCCCACCCTCAGTGAAATTGTGTTTATTCTTCAAGAAATGCTTTGTCTGGGAGGCATTCGCTGCCTGCCAGCTTCCTCTCCCAACACACACATACACACGCGCTCATGCACACACACACAGACACGCACGCACACTTCCCAGCTGTCATTGGGTTTTTCCTTCCTCAGTTCTCCCCCAGCGTTTTTCTGTAACAAATAGTCATTCATATTTATATCCCCAGCACCTAATAGATGATGAAGGAAGGAAGGAAGGAAGAAAGGAAGATGAATGAATGAATTAGTGAGTGAATGAGGCTTGGATTTGTCCCTGGCTTTGCGATGGATAAGGTTCCTTATCTGTAAACTCATGCTTACCTCAAGAGGACTGAGGAAGAGAAGGCATCTGAAGTTACGCGGTGCAGCACTTGGTATACAGTAGATGCTCAAGAAACCCCAGGTAAATCCAAATTGAAAGTTGGCTTCAAGAACACATATTCCCTGAGCCAGCAGGGCACAGTATCCATGGCCTCTAAAGTCCTCACTCAGGGATCGACATTGAATCCCGGATCCAGCCTCCATCCCTACGGGCTGGCAAGAGGCCTACTGCCAGGCTGGCAGCAGGAGCATGACTAGGGTAGAAATATTTCTCCTAGGGGATGGCCTGTCATACCTCCTCAGGCCCCACTGACACTCAGGAGAGGCCATGCCTGAAATTTTTGTCCCTCAGATGGCCAAAAGCCCTGTGAGTAGAAAAGCATGTCAAAGTGGGGAGAGGCAAGAACTCAGTGATCCAATTCTAACTCTGCCAATATACACCTATATCAATGTAGAGAAGTCTGGACTAAAGTTCCACATCTTTATTCATGAGATGTAAAAGCTAAGGCACAGAGAGGTAAATCTATTTGCGCCTGGCTGCACAGCTTGTGATAAAGCTAGACTAAATTTTTGTTTATATAACAGCTTTATTGAGACATAATTCACATTCGGTACAATTTGCCCACTTAAAGTATAGAAGTCCGTAGATTTTTGTATATTCACAAAGCAGAGCTAGATTTTAAACTCAACTCTGACTCCAGATACTTTTTGCTCACCTCTATAAAGGATAATGGTAATAGTCTTTGCAAATGAGATCCCTTTCCCTCAGGTTTTGCTCACCTCTACACCCCCAACTGACACCCCAGCCTTCCTCTGACATAGCCCCTGCTCTTCCCACCTTTCTAGGGTAGAACTGCCAACTTGGAGCCCTGAGGCAGAAGAGGATGGAGGAGATGACCTTAGGCATTGGCCTCTTCTGCTTGCTGGGTCTTAGGTTCTGGGTAGACCTCTGGGTTTATCCTGTCAGGTTTCCAATGCCCATCCCAGCATTCTCTTCAGCTCATCTAAATTGAACCGACTGAGCCATTTTCTGTGCTCAGCTCTGTGCTCGGCTGGCAAAGATTAGGAAGGAGTCAACTGGGCTTTTCTCTCTGGAGTTTTACACAGAGTTTAATGGAAGCATGAGAAGCAGGTATCAGTAAAGGATCCAAGCAGGGAGTAGAGCAAGGATTCAAAGCAAGCTTCACAGAGGAGATAGCCTTAAAAGTACACTTGGAGGAACTGGTAGAATTTAGACCTGTGCTGCCCCATAGAAATATAATGCAAGCCATGAAAGTGAGCCACGTGTGTAATTTTGAGTTTTCTAGTAGCCACATTTACAAAAAAGTAAAAAGAAACTGGTGAAGTTAATTTTAATAACATGCTTTCTTTAGCCCTATATTTTGAAAATATTACCATTTCAACATGTAATCAATATAGAAAATTATCAAGATAGTGTACATTATTTTTTCATACCGAATCTTCAAATTTTGGCGTGCCTTGTACACTGTAAGCACATCTCAATTTGTGATGTAATTGAGTAGCCACGTGACTACCATATTGGACGGTGCAGATGAAATCATTCAGAGAAGGTGGGAATGGAGAGGAAGGGCAATTTAGGCTTAGGGAACAGCATGGGCAAGCGAGGGCTGTCATTGATACTATTTTATTTGCTTGCTTTAATAAAAATTATGGCTTATATTATTTCATTTTAATAAAGTTTCTAGTTTTCAATAGGTAATATACTCACCATTCAAAATTCTAAAAATAGAAGTCGTAATAGGCTAGCCTATACAGCAAATACTTTTATATATTCTCTCTCTCTCTTTTACATAGGCAGTGTTATAGCATAGCCACTGTCTGCACTTTGCTTTTTCACTAAATACTATATCCTAGAGATTGTTCCATGTCGGTACATCAAGTGCTTCTTCGTTCGTTTTTATGGTGTACAGTAATTCTATCATGCTGGGAGTTATTTAACTAATCCACAAGTGATGGACACTTAAGTTATTCCCGATCATTTGCTATTACAAACAATGCTGCAGTAAATGACTTTGTGCATCTGTCACTTCTTATACATCCACGTATAGCTGTAGGATAACTTCACAGAAGTAGAATTTGTGGATCCAATTTGTCAGGGGTAGGTTCTGAGCAGAGGAGTGATGTTCTTGGAGCTGTCCTTCGAAAGGTCCTTCCGGCAGTGGTGTGGGGAAGATATTGAAGGGGATAAGAGAGGAGTCAGGGAGCCCAAGCTCAGTGGAGCTCATTGACAGCTCTGGTTTCCCCCTCCCCTTCTCCCCACCAAATCAGGCCCCTGAGGTCAGCAGCTTTGCCACCAGCATCCCATTTAGAGCTGCCCTCTTTCCTCAAGGCAGTTTCAGTGCTAGTTCTGAGCTGATTGTCTGAGGCGCTTGGTTGGGCCTCTCAGCCTCACAGTGGCCGCTCCCCTGCCCACTCCTTGGATTTTTAGGTCAAGAAGCACTTACTGGATAAAACTCCCCAGAATTCATGACACTTTCAAAGGCAGGTCCAGTGCTCTTCTTTCTGCTGTGGGAATGCATGGTTGGTGGGTGCTCGAGCAGGTCTGGGAGTAAGAGTAGGGAATATCTTAGCCCTTAATGCCATTGCGGTCTCTCTTCCCAAGTGAGCTGCTTTGGGAAATCCCAGAGAGGGTAAATGAGTCCCCTAGAGGCCCGTGACAAAGTACGGTGTGGATGAGGGTTTCCTCACTGGGTTCTGAAAGCCCTCCAGCCCACTTCCCCACCCAGAAGCCCGAGGCTCCATTTCTGCTGTGAGCCCTCCCTCAAGATGTCTGCTTCCTTTGTCTTGAGCCTCAAGGAGGACCACTTAATGAGGAGGGCCTCCACTTTGGGCCAAGCAGCTCCCACTCCCCTCCTGACCCTCTGTGTGCCCCCTCAGCCAAGAGCTTGCTGGCTGGAAGCCTGCTACTCTCCGGCCTTTGGTTCTGGGCCTTCTCCACAGCCCTTCCCACCTCTGTCTGTCCCGACCAGCACCCTTAATGATTCCCAGCTGATCCCAGCCACATCCTCTCCCTGAGGCCCTGGCACACACAGCAGGCCCTTCTCCAGTGGGCTCCTTTGAGGGTTAACCCCTGGCTGGGTGCCTAGAAGCAGTCAGAATAGGAAATCCTGAGAAAAAGAGAGACAATGCTTCATAGAACGATTAGATTTCTCTGAGAATAGCGGGGACCACCCCTGACCCCCTTCTGTGAGACCAACAGCCAGGAGAAGTGCCCTAAGGAAGGGTCTCCAACTGGCAAACATCTTCTTGCGATTGCTTATTGTGGTACCTCGGTCAAGCCTCCTCTTTATCTAATCCTGATCCTTCTTGCTGCAGTGTTCAGCCCACCTCCTTTTATCCTCAATGATTAGGAGGATGGGTCCTGAAGACCGTCTGCTGAGGTCGAAACTTCACCTTTGACACTTGCTGGCTGAGTGACCCTGGAGGAGATACTTTAACTCTCTGTGCCTGTTTTTCTTACTTGCGAATTAAGGATAATGTAAATTAGTTCCCAGGAACTGCTTAAAACAGCACTGGGCACAGGACACAATGCTAACTGTGTCAGCTAGGGACCATGTTCTTCTCACCCTTGTATTCCCAGGCCCCCCACCCCGCTGCACCCCCAGCATACTTCCAGGCACATAGTATCTGCTCAGTATATACTTGATAAATAATGGAGTGAAGTCTAAACAGCTATTGATGCTAGAGGCCCCATCACAGCCAGGGGACCTGGGTGTTCCCATCCACACCCGAAAGACTGACTAAAGCACACAGATAGGCCCCGGGAGCAGCTTTCATTCTCATTCTGGGGCCCTGAGCCCATCCTGACCTCTCCCAGGTCTGTCAGTCCCCATGCCAGTGGCTTCCCGGACAATCTGGGAGGTCCCATAGGAACTGTGCTTAAGAAGGGCCTCAAAAATCAATCGACAGGCCCCGTGGCTCACACAGGCCACCTCTTGGGTAAAAACTGGGCTGGGCTGGTGGAATTCAAGGTCACAAGCTACAGAGTATAGACGCAGGAGGGAAAGCATGGGCTCTGGAGGCAGATGACCTGGATTTGAATCCCATCTGCCATTTACTAACGGACCGTAGAACCCAGGGCCTCATCCTCCCAAGCCTTGGTTCCCTCACATTTGATATGGGCATGATAAGCCCTCCTCTCAGAGTTTGGCGAGGGTTCAATGAGGAAGTCGTGTAAAGCATGCGGCATAGTGCTTGTCACACAACTGGTGCCAAAGCAGTCACTGGTAGTTTCTGCCCTGACTTAGGGCCCCTGAAAGGAGGGTGCACTGGCTGGCAAGGGGAAAGCCTGCGTGGGGTCTATTGGATCTACCCCTTCTGCCCACAGGAGATTCCAGATGGTACCTCTGAGCGAGGTCCAGGCCAAGGGTTCTGGGCCTCCCGCAGTGGCCGACTATGTAAATAAACCAGCTTTTTGCTGGCTGGGAGCGAGACTGCCCTAAGTGACATTTCAAATTAGTTCTGCTATATTGGGCTTGAGCTCTGAAGGGCCTGGGCATTTTCCCTCCCGAGCTCATCCCTTTCTCTGTGTTGCAAGAGCCCTTAAAGCACACCCGGTGCTGGCAGAGGGCCAGGGTGAGGTGGGGGCAGGCCTTCTGAGGAGACCTGCTGAAGCAGTACTCAGGCCCTGGGGCCACAGCCTCCCTTCCCAGAGAGGTCAGGAGCCCTGAGCCTGGGGTGTGCACCCCCTCCCTGCCACATCAGCCCTCTGTGGCTTCCATGGCAACCCAGCCTCCTTGCACAGGGCTCACACACCAGCTGGCAGGAATGCTGAGCGGAAGGAGGGCTGCGTCATTGACCGAAGAGAGGCGGGGATGGGGTGGGGAGAGGAGGCTGGGTACCGAGAGGGGGCACGCGAGGGTTGGCCCAGCTGCGGGCCTGGCAGAGCTGAAAAGGAGATGTGCTAGCCACATGGCCTGCCCGGATCAGGCTGAGGCTGGGATCGTGCCAGGAGATGAGACCACTGCAGGTGAAGAGAGCCAGGATCGTGGGCACAGGCGGTGCCCCTGTCTTCCTGGCAAGGCTTCTACTGCTTCTCTGCAGGGTCCAGGGCAAGGGGCGCTGGATTCAAGGCCTTTCTTTCTGGGCAAAGCGCCTTACCCCACTTGGCCTCCATTTCTTCAGGCCTGAGGCCTGAGAGGATGAAATACCTCAAGGCTATGGAGTTGGACGGAGCTGAGGAACACTCTTAGCTCTTACACTGATGCTGTTTCGCAGATCTGGGCCTCAGTTTCCTTCTCTCTAAAATTGGAGTAATAACAGCACCCACTTCATAAACTCGCTGAAGACAAACAAGAAGATGATGCATGTAAAGCCCCTGATGCAGAGCCAGGCACAGAGTAAGAGCTCAGGAAAGAGAAGCTTATTGTTACTGTTACTGCTGTGAGTTTTATTATTCACTTCTCAGTGACATGTCTCCCGTGAGAGTAAGAGACCTCAGAGGGCAAGGACCAGGACTTATTCCTCTCTCCATCCCTCTGGCTCAGAGCAAGTGCTGGGGCAGGGGGATGATAAATAAGCTCCAGTAATGCCTTGGATTAAATGGTTTCAAAAGTCCCTTGCAGCTTGGGTACTCTGTTCTTTTAATTCGATGAGTTCCAGGGAAGGGCTGCCCTTAAAGTGTGTGGACCCCAGGCAAGAAAAAAAAAAAAGATTGTGAGGCCTCCGTCTATAAAAAACACCGAGTCACCCCCAAATTAGCGTGTCAGCACTCTTCTGGCAGCCTAATCTCTGCCATGATCCTGTGAAAAAAGTACTGCCTGACCAACAGGAGTGATCTATTTGACCTGGAATGGGCCCTGCCCCAGGGCCCTAGGAGGATGTTATAGATCTCAGGGCATCTGGTTGACTCTATGCATGGAGTGGATGGTCAGAAACTGGCCCAAAGGGAACAAATAAGGACGGGGCCCACATGGGTCCATATTTAAGCTCAGAACACTCAACCTGGAAGGCACTGCTGAGCCCAGTTGGCACTAGGCACTAGAGGCAGAATTAGAAGATTTCAAGGAAGGCGCTCCAAAGCACAGGGCCCCTTGAGGTGTGGAACTGGGCAGGGGCCTTGCTTGCATGGGGCCAAAGAGCGTACTGCTCCAAGGCGACAGTCACTGAGGCGAACAAATTTGAGCTCTGGCCAAGGGGGCCTTAGCGACCCCATGCTGTTGATTGTCCATGCCTGGAATTCTAATTTTCTCTGCGTCCCCCACCCTACATCAGCCCAGCTCACTGGCATGGGACTGCTGATCCAAGCAGGTCTGAATAAAAGATCCCATGGCTGGCTAAGGGGAAGGGTGGCAGGGGGTGTGGGAGGCAATGAGACCAGGGCACTGGGTAGCAGAGGAGGGGCTGTTGCCACACCAGCTTTGATTCTGGGCAGATCTATGGCTCAGTGGCCCACAAACTGACACTGGAGCAAACCATCCTATGTTTTCTGAAGAACTATGGGAGGTTTCCCTGAGGGCTGCTGCTGCCTCTGGAAAATGAACCAAAGGGGGCCTGTTGGTGAGGGTTTCCCAGACATCAAAATTACAGCCAGCCACCTAAGGCCACCCAGGGCCAGTGAAAGATGAACACAGCTACTCTCCACAGCGATTGCCATGTAGGCCATGGGAACCTGGCAGGAGTGAGGGAGAAAAGGCTAGGGAAAAAACTTAAAGTTGGATGGCGGATGGTAGGAGTCAGGGTTCTCACTGTTGAATTGGGAGTTTACAAATAAGCAAGAGGGGAAGGCTAGAATGATCCATGTGGTATTCAGTCAGAATTGGAGACATTATATGAACTTATTTAGCTAACTAGAGGTACAGAGAGTTACCCATAGAAATATTTACAGTTATGTGTTGTGGGTTATAGTGTCCACTTGTTTGGTCAAGCAAGTACTGTCCTGATAGATACTGTGAGGGTATTTCGTGGTTTTAAGTCATCAGTCTTATTTGTATCTATGGCTGATTACAACTACACTCAACAAAGGAGATTGCCTTCAGCAATGAGAGAAGCCTCATCCTGTCAGTGGAAGGGAGAATTGATGATCTCAGCAGTAAGAAAGAAGAATTTCCATTTCTACTTTGGCCAGTCAACTTCTCCTGGGGAATTCATCAAAAGCTTCAACGGAGTTCCCAGCTTGCAGCCCATACTATGGCGTTCAGACCTGCCTATACCCATGGTCACAGGAGCCAATCCCTACTAAAAAAAACTCATAATATTTACATTATATATCTATATATAATACATGTGTATAGACACTGGTTAGTGGACACTAACCAGTGTCTACTTGTATATAGCTCAGCTCTGTTAGCTGAGCAAGACCAATAGCAATGAGATACCTAGCTCCCATATCTTGGTTTCTAATACTATTCTCCAATAAAAGAAACCAGGACTCCTTGGAGACATGTGGATTCTAAGACTAGGGTAGGAAATTTACAAGATAAGCCTGGAGCATGCTGTAGTGCCAGAAAGTAAGGAAGTGGTAAACAAACAAACAAAACAATGATGGGGCTATGTCAAAGGGATATGGGAGCCAACTGAAAGAGCTCCTCATGGCCAAAAGTAGAGCCCTTTGAGCAACAACTTAAATAATATAGTATTGGATTAAACCTGGAAGTGTAAAATGAATTATCTATGAGTCCTTACTGATAAAAATTAGTGATTGAATGAATAAACAGAGGGAGAAGAGGCGCATTTCCCATGAAGAATTCCAAATCATTTACATGGATAGTTTGCCCTCCAGGATGGGGAGCATAACTCCCCAGTGGTTAGGTATGGACTGCGCATAGCAACTTCCTTCCAGAAAGTACAATATGGAAAAGGGGGAAAAATAGTAACTTTAGAGCGGAGAAGCCTGACAGACATTACCTCAGCCAGGTGATAAAGGTCAATATCAACAGTGATAAGTCACGTTGACAGCATGTACCCTTGAGACGATGAAATTTTACCTCTGTGGTCTTCCTCCCCCAACCCCCTAACACCAATCTAATCACGAAAAATACATCAGACAAAATGCGCAAAAGTGAGGGGCAGATGGTGCAACAGTGGCTCAGTGGCAGAATTCTTGCCTGCCACATCAGAGACCCAGATTCGATTCCTGGAGCCTGCCCATGTGAAAAAAAAAAGTGAGGGACATTCTAGAATTCTACTCAAAACTGTCAAGGTCATCGAAAACAAGTAAAATCTGAGAAACTATCACAGCTCAGAGGACCTTCAGGAAGCATGATGACTAAAGGTAATATGATTTCCTGGAATAAAAAATGGACGTTAGGTAAAAACTAAGGAAATCTGACTTTAATGAATAATAACGGAATATTGGTTCATTAATTGTGACAAATGAATCATACTAATGTAAGATGGCAATAATAGGAGAAACTGGATATGGGGTATACTCTTTGTACTATCTCTGCAGCAATTCTGTTAAGTCTGAAACTGTTCTAAAATAAAAAGTTTTATTTTAAAAAAGAGCATTGTTCTAGTTTGCTAGCTGCTGGAATGCAGTATACCAGAAACAGAATGGCTTTTAAAAAGGGGAATTTAATCAGTTGCTAGTTTACAGTTCCAAGGCTGAGAAAATGTCCCAATTAAAACAAGTCTATAGAAATGTCCAATCTAAGGCATACAGGGAAAGATACCTTGGTTCAAGAAGGCCGATGAAGTTCAGGGTTTCTCTCTCAAGTGGAAGGGCACATGGCAAACACAGTCAGAGTTTCTCTCTCATCTGGAAAAGCACATGATGAACACGGTCAGGGTTCCTCTCTCATCTGGAAGGGCACATGGAGAGCACGGCATCATCTGCCAGCTTCTTCTCCTGGCTTCCTGTTTCATGAAGCTCCCTGGGAGACATTTTCTTTCTTCATCTCCAAAGGTCGCTGACTGGTGGACTCTCTTCTTGTGGCTATGTCATTCTGCTCTGCTCTCTCTGAATCTCTTTCATTCTCCAGAATGTTTCCTCTTTTGTAAGACTTCAGAAACTAATCAAGACCCATCCAAATAAGTGGAGACATGCCTCCACTTAATCCAGTTTAACAACCACTCTTGATTAAATCACATCTCCAGGGAGATGATCTGATTACAGTTTCAAACATACAGTATTGAATAGGGATTATTCTGTCTTTATGAAATGGGATTTAGATTAAAACATGGCTTTTCTAGGGGATATACATCCTTTCAAACCAGCTCAAGCATAAAGTCTGGGGTTTGAATTCCATTTCTGCCCCTCCTGACTGCATGACTTCAAGAAATGTAATTATCCTTTATGAGTATGTTTCCACATCTGTAAAATGGGATAGGTAAAATCCTCCTCTAGACTGTGTTCCAGTAGCCATGTTTCTTGATGTTGATTGAATAATGATATAGCTTTCAGAATGTGACTGTGTGATTGTGAAAACCTTGTGTCTGATGCTCCTTTTTTTTTTAACTTTTTATTAATTAAAAAACTTAACAAAAGAACATTAATATATCATTCCATTCTACTTATACAATCAGTAATTCTTAATATTATCATATAGTTGCATATTCATCATTTTTAGAACATTTGCATCGATTTAGAGAAAGAAATAAAGAGACATCAGAAAAAGAAATAAAACAATAATAGAGAAAAAAAGATTATACATACCATACCCCTTACCCCTTGCTTTCGTTTATCACTAGCATTTCAAACTAAATTTATTTTT
>PVIY010006356.1:0-88221 GCA_004026745.1 Myrmecophaga tridactyla | reverse complement strand
GAGAAAAATGTGGTTTTTTATTTAGCTCTAATTTTTGCATAAATATTTAGATAACATCCACTAGTTTCTTTGAAACGGTGTACATCTTTATCTTCTGAAATTAAGCCATTATTAATGAAAGAGAGTTGATATAGTACCTCAGCATTATAGATCAAACTTCAATAAATAATTATTGAATGGATTAATACACTAATTATTGTACAATAATTACAATAATTGTACAATAATTATTGTTCAATAATTAATATAGACTTAATAATAGAAAGATTAAAATGTATAAATTTTACTTTATTGTGAATGTGGAATACTCAGCTGAGTTATCATCTTCTTTTTATTCAACAATTTTAAAAAATCTCGTAAACACCCGAGGATGTTTTCAGATGCAAATCCTCGATACCCCCCCAAATGTTCTTTAATCAGTTACAAAAATTTTGTATGCTTCCTCCTAATATTATGATCAATTTATAATAATAACAATATATGATCAATTAGTTAGAATGGTGGAAAACTGACTTAATCATCAGGCAGTCCTATAAAATATTTCATTGAGAATAAACATTCTTATAATCAAAACTCAATATATCACCTATGTCCACAACATCCTTAAGAAATGCATACCTATGTTGTAATATAACTGATAATCCTTTACAAAATATCAATTACCTTTATACTTAGCATATTCAATTAAAAATATAATTTACATAAAGTTTAAGAAAAAATAAGTTGAAGAGGAGGCAAATTTTACTAAAGTCCTTCCAGAGATGTGAGGACATTCAGACATTTATTTTAGGCCTTGAGCAGGTAAATGCAAGGAATTTCCATAGTTGGTAAAATTCAATCTTCCAAGAATATGTTGCTAGTATGTCAATATTGTATGGTTCATTTATTAGAAACCAAATTGTTTGACTAACTTTGGTTGTCGTGCCATTATGAATGATTCTTATTAGCAACAACAAGAAGAATGCATGAGTCAGGAGTAATAAAGAAAATTAAAAAAATAACCTTGACACATTGGTTTTCTTTATGCATTTAAATTTGTGGAAATTTGATGATTTGCAAGCTAACATTTTGTTTCAGTATTTATTGCTGTGTACCAAACTATCCTGAACTCACATGTCTTAAAAAATAATTACATTTTGATAATGACTTTATGAGTCATAAATTTGGGCAAGACTTCACTGGGTGATTCATCTCTGATAGAATAATTTCAGCTGGGCAAGCTGGGACTGGGAATCCACTTCAAAGTCTGGCTCATCCATGAACTTTAGTCTCCTTATCTCTGTTTTCACAAGGTAGATCATTCTCTAAGTCTCTTCCAGTGGATAAAGCTTCTCAGAATATGGCAGCCTCAGCGTGTGTGTTTGCACTTCTTACAGGGTAGCTCAGGGCTCCCAGGTGATATCTGCCAGTCCTTCAAAATCCTAAGCAAGGAGAAGGCATCATGTCACACCTGCAATGTTCTATTGTCCAAACCGTTAGTCTGTGCTAGTTTGAAATTGTTAATGTACCCCAGAAAAGCCTAATTAATTTTCCTAATCCAATCTTGTGGAGGCAGATCTTTTATTTAAGATAGGATCTTTTGATTAGATTGTTTCCGTGGAGATTTATCTCTTCCCATTGAAGATGGGTCTTAATCTGCTTACTGGAATCCTTTAAGAGGGAACCATTTTGGAAAAAGCTCAGAGCACACAGACAGAGACATGTGGAGATGCAGAAAGAAGACGTCCTTAGGGAAACTGCTTGAAAGAGAAGCCAAAGGACCATCAGGCACCAGCCAACTGCCTTGCCAGCTGGCAGATGTGTTCCAGATGCAATTGGCCTTTCCAGAGTCAAGGTATCTCTCGTTGGATGCTTTAGTTTGGACATTTTTATGGTCTTAGAACTGTAAACTTGTAACTTAATAAATACCTTTTTAAAAGCCAACCCATTTCTGGTATATTGCATTCTGGCAGCTTTAACAAACTATAATGCAGGTTCAGTAAAGAACCCTATCTTTTAGTGTAAGTAGTACCAAAGGATTTGTGGAAATTGCTAATTCGAGATATAAATTGTTAAAAAGGGACTCTTGGAATATTTTTTCACTTCTTAGTTTTGTTTTCTCCACTCCAAACCAGTGCTCTATCTGATTAGTTAACATATGGTTTACCATACACTTTCTAATGAGAAAGCTTCAGAGAGCTCACTCCTGCAAAGCCAGTGCAAATACTAGCCTGGCAAAAAGTCACCTGAATTCCTCTCTCCCATACAGAGTACCCAAGCTACATGGACATGTTTTCCCAACACAGAAAACATTATAGTAAACAAGGGATTTGAATTTAGATATTTACCCAGCTTCTCTGTATTCTCTGCCAGGATATCAGCTGTTTTTCTTACACTTTGGCTGCCTAGCTTCCCCAAGCTAATGTGCATTTCCTGGCAAATCAGAGCATTCTGAACTGGAGCAGAGCTAACTGCTTAGAGGTAAAATTAACTCTTCGAACTGAGTAGTTCCCCCTGTCATCAAACAGCACAGTTGGAGGCTTTAAAAATAATAAAATTTGTCTATATGTATAAGACTAAACTTGGCTGTCTCATGAATGGGGAAATAAAAGCTAAGTAAAGTTTCCATGTATAAGAGATACCAAACACTCTATACATTTATGTATTACTTAGACTATGGTCATTCCCTGCATTGTGTCTTTGTAACAGTATTTGAAGGGCATATTCTCTATTCTCATTTTTTAGGCCTTATTTGTGTTAAACAGCCGTACTGAGGACCACAGCAAATTATTGTTATTCTTTTTTGTATCCTTAACTCAACTGTTCAAATATCATTCAAGTAATAGTAGAGTGTGCTGGTGAATACAAAGCATAGAGTTCTCCAGAGGTTTATTAAAAGCTACAAGAGATAGAATGTGGGTATAATATCCATTATATTTGTACACAGTGCTGCTCTACATTACCATAACCTAAAGAAAATTGCATTCTTTGTGATTTCCTTGCTTGGCCAGCGCATGCTTTTCTATCCTGTTGCTGTGCTAATTGAAATATTTATAAAAAGTTGATTCTGAAATATTGTGACTTAACAGTTCAATGGTTCTTTAATGGTCCCTCTGTTTTATTAATGAAATGATTTATAGAAATATTTAATCTCACTGATTTACTATTAGCATTAATGAGTCTAGTTATTAAGCACTCTATTTCCAAAGGCTATGAAAGCAGGCTTGGCAAGGATGCAGTATTTCCTGATGAGTTATTTGTGCCTAGATGGAATCAATGCTGTGGGATGTTTATTCCTCAAGTGGAACAACATTTTTATCAACATGTAACTTTAAGTCTCTTACTACAATTGTCATACCATTGCTTTCTTATTTATAAGAAACTTAATAACAATTATGAAAACCATTCCACAGATCTTTTAAAGACATTTAGATAATGCATAAATATGCTTTTTATATTAATTAAATTAAGCTCTGGCAGTAAACCATTTAAAAATACATTAACTGATTATTGCAGAGTACACAGGTTTATGCTTTAGAGAAACCACATTTACAGTTCCTATTGTCTAAGATAAATAATTGAGAAGACTGTAACTATTTACATAGAGAGTTCTCTTTAAATAAAAACTGAATCCTACAAAATACCTTTGTGCTCCCTTAAGTAGGTACTTTCTTTTTGCATATTTTAAAAGTTCATATTTTATGGGTGGACTTTAGACAAATATCTCACATTTATTTATGTGACATCTGTTCAATATACGCCCTTCTAACAAACTGTCCCAATAATACATGGTTGAGAGTTTTTCTTTTCTTTTGCTAATGTTAAACAAAATTTAAAAATTATCTTTCCCAGATATTAAGGAAACTTCTGATGCTCTTGGGAATGTTAGTGTTTCTTTGAGATTTCAGTCCTTATTTTGGATTATCAAATCTGTGGAAATACATAAAATTAGAGGAGGGAAGTAAGAATATGTCTTTAGCTTTAAGCAGCCAAACAAACAAGAGAGAGATTCCAGATTATTCACCAGCTCTAAAAGGCCTCAGTTGGCTTTGCTTCTATTACCCTTAACTTTCCAGTTTATACTGTTCATGTATAATAGGTTATAACAAGGTACTAGTATGATCCAGTGACATAAAATACCAATATTATGTAGTTTAGCCTACTGAAATTGTTTATTTCCTTTTCACTCTATTTCCTCCTTGAAGCGGAATTTGTCTTTGTATCATTTTTAGCAACATGTGGATCTGATTTATATTGGAGACTTTCACGATTAACCAGAAACTTGGGGAATTAATGAAACGCCCCTTACTATAAGCTCAGCAAAATGCCCTTACCTTCTTTTTTTTTTTTTTTTTAATTTTGCATATGGGCAGGAGGCACCAGGGATCGAACTCCAGACCTCCAGCACGGCAGGTCGGAGCTCTGCCTGCTGAGCCACGGCAGCCGCCCCCCTTACCTTCTTGATACAAGTAAATTAGTAGTCTGTGATTGTATGATAAAGCTTAATTTCAAACTTTTTGTTCATATTTAGACAGAAATTTAGAATGTAGAGATCAGATTCTTTTTTCCTCAGTTCAAAGAAATGAGGTATGATTCAGACAGTTCAGGAGAAGAGAACTGCATATTCTGAAATCTGATTGTGCTTTTCAGTTATGCTAAGCTATTTAAATTAATGGAGCAATCTATTTTTTTCTTAAATTGACTTTTTCCTAAAAAAACGATTGTAAGATAAATCCTTCAAAACAAAGACGATTGCATATATAACTGCAACAATATCTGAAGAAATCATAAAAGTTGTATTTCAAATAGACAATACACTATTTTACAAAATGTAAAATAATGTACCCAACATAATGTACCCAGCACTGGTGGGGGTTGTTTGTGATTAAAGAATAGAATAGCTATCATCTCTTTTTTTCAAACATTTATAATTCTTTAGGAGGTCTTATAAGAAGATTCAAAACCTGAATAAGAGTAAATAAACTTAAGATCTTCTGGAATTCATAATGAGGGAAAGGTCCATGAAAATACAGTAGAAGGTTTGACACAACTTTAGACAGTCCCTGAATATTATAAAGTCAGAATTTGTAGAAATACCTGAAGTACATAAGGTAAGATACTCATTGGTATAATTTTCTTCAATTTAACTTCTTGACTTTATTTTTCTTTTTTCCACTTACACTGTATGCAGTCAAGTGGGAAGACTATACAGTGTCACATACAAAAGAAAGCGAACCTGACTTAAAATTTAAGAAAAAAAAAAAGGAATAAATAGTTGTAATTTAAGATCATATTGTTTTATGTTATTTTTAAATGAAGGAAAGAAGAGAAACATAGATGTATGAATTGTTATCCACAATTTCAATGTTCATAGAGCTTTGTAAATGAAAAATCTTTCATAATTTATTTTGCAGTAAATCTGACCTGAACAGTCAGTCGCTAGTTTACTTATCTTTGTTTATCCTATTTAATGTGACTACTTACATATCTTGCTGATGAAATATTAAATTTCTCTGTAATAAGTGACACATATAACATACTGCATTCCTGAAATTAAAACAATGCAAATTCTAATGTATTTACTTTAAGAACCTTATTTAGGATCACTTGATTTTAGTTCAATGTCAAACCTTATGTGAAGAAAATCATTCCCTTTTCTTTGTTCCCAGCATCATTTTGTATTGACTATAAAGGGTTCTGATTGAAATGGGTGAAATGAGTGAGAAATAAAGTAAGTAAAATGATTATTCTTTAAGGCAAAACAATGGGTGTGGGTAAGGCTTAGTTTCTGTAATAAGGGAAAGAAAAAAGCTGCTGTACATAACTCATGATGTTTAAGACACAAAGCAAAAAACAAAACAATAAAAAGACCGTATTAAGGTGACCAGGTTGTAAGCAAATTACTAAAAACAAATCAGAGATGTGTGCCTTCCATGAAGACAGACATCCAGAAGAATCTCTTGGTAGGATCTCAGACCATTCTGAGAGATACATCTGCATATCACAACATAGGTTAAAAACTGGAGAAGGGACAGAAGATAGTGGTTTGAGACATGTGCTTTAAAGGCAGACTGAGCTGGTTTGGAATAAATACGCTTTATTAGCTGTATGAGTTTGGACTTTGTTTTCTAAACATTTGCTCTCCTTTCTGTTAAACAGGAATAAAAGTTATGTACCTTGTAGAGTTGATATAAAAGCAATGATATATTGTATAGAGGTAATTTAAGCCACAATCTGGCCTTTACATGCAATCAATGAATATTAGTTAGCAATACAATGAATAGATCTAGTCTCAATTAAAACAAGGCAGGGAGAGGGGATGGTAAGGAAAAGGTGATTTTAATCTGTCCAAGAAGAATAAGATTAGAATGTTAGTCAACCTCTAAAAGTAAATTCTAAGGTAAATATTTCCATGTTTGCATTCTGAAACAAAAATCTGATCTCTTTTCCATTTTTAAACCTGTAGTAAACATGCATAAAACTTTAAATATGTCTTAAATTAGCTCATTTTGAGAGGCATAAAGAGGTGAAATTATGAATGATCTATACTGTTGAGAAAGATTGTAAAATCCAGGGGATTCAAAACACTTTCTGTAATGGTTTCAAGACCAAAGGCCACGAATCCCCCAAAACCCTGGCTCTGTTTGAACTAAGTTACATTGAAAGTAGCTGATTCATGTCACAACTTGTACTAACACTCTTTAAGAAAAACCAAGTGGAAATTAAAAGAAACAAATTCCTTGCTGAGTAATTTATTCATATATATTTTGAACCTAGAAGGACCATGTAAAATTTGATAATGCAGGACAACCATTAACTTTACTTTATAGATAGGGAATGTTTCCCTGGCTGTTGGTGCTTAGTACACAGGTAAGTGGAAAATCACAGATTTTTAAATTTTTCAAAACTGTTGGCAATAGCTGTTTCTTTATTTTTATTTCTTTCTCTTTTTTTGGCATGGGCAGTCTCCAGGAATCGAATCCGGATCTCTGGCATGGCAGGTGAGAATTCTGCCACGGAGTCACCATTGCACTGCCCAATAGTTGTTTACTTTTGAAGTGGTAATTCATAATTACTGTCAAAACTGATGGCAGCTCTACATTTCATGTGCCCAGAAATACATACTTTTATAGCTGTAATATCCATAAATAAACACCTGGAAATTACCATTAATAAAACAAAGAAATAACCTCATGCAAACTCCAAACATTAAAGTCTTATGCTTTTGTATTTTTAAATAGAATAATCAGATATGAAATTATTTTAATGTATATAAAGAATATATCAGAAAAGCTGATGTCTTCATTATATAGACATACAATATCTTTTTTTTTTTTTTTTGAATGGGTAAGCTCAGGAAATCAAACCCGGGTCTCCGGCATGGCAGGTAAGAAGTCTGCCTGCTGAGCCACTGTGGCCCACCCTCACAATATTTTTTTAATATTCACACCAAATAACTGTCAGATTTGCCACTATATTAAACCAAAGGTTAGTGTCTGACAATTTTAACCTATAAAGTCTGTACTTTCATAAGGTTCAATTGAATGTATTTTCAAAGTTTTATCCATAAGTTTTTTCTCCCAGAACTTCTAAAAGGATGTGTTATATTGCATCCGATATTATGAATTCATTCAAATAGAATTCAAGGTTCTTAATTTATGTTGGCAAAAGCTTTAAAAGAAAATACTAAATTCAAAATGTGTTTTGTGCTTAAATATCACTGTTCAACATGTACTAAAATAATATACAACTTCTGTTCTGACCTAAGCAAGAATGTTCAATAAGCTCTTGAGATTGGGTTGTCATTCTACTGATAATCCAAAACAACAATGGACAAGATCAAATAAAATCAATGTATGTGTTGCTAGTCTCATGTTTTTCTGTCTGCATTTTGTAGTTGCTACTCCTCTTTCTTTATAATCCTCAGATAAAGGATTGAGTTGTTATTAGAAGGATTTTTGTGACTTCTCTGAAATGAAATATCTGGCCTGTAGACAGATGCATGACAATTATGGCAGTTTGAGCATGTGGAGACTTAATGTTGACTGGTTTTCTGAAGGCAATCTTTTTAGGAATTCCTGGGGAAATTATCCTTACCAAAACAATTACAATGAAAAAAAAAACTGACAAGGATTTTATAGCTTTTATACATGGCCTTCAAATACATAGCAAAGATTTTAAAACCAAATTGAAAATGCAAAATACATTGTGTGAATTTAAAACTATTTCCCTAGAAGGCATCCTTAAGTTAGACACCTGATTTTATCATACAATTTATTGCAATAGTCAAAAATCTCTGATTCATTCACTTGTTCCCCTGCTAGAGCGTTAGCTTATATGGGGCAGGTTTCATTTCTAATTCAATATCACCTGTTCCCAGAACATATCACTATGTCTGGGTATGAATTAAATTTTTAAAGAATGAATAGGATAAATAAATCAATTAGTTTTACATTTCAATATGGTTATATATGTGTAAGTTTGATTATGCATCTACAATTTTTTTAACTACAACCAATTCTTTTGGGAAGTTATACCCTGACTTTTTATGTGTGTGGTTTGTTAATTTGTTTTTCACTTAAGGACAAATAAAAAGCAGGTTTGAAACTGGCAGCTGAAAATACCTTTCTTACTTTGTAGTATAAATGGAAGGGAAGAGTTTTTCCATGATTTTTTTTTTGTGGCAATGGCCTTTATGGCTCCTTATTCCTAACAGTTGCATTTGTAGTGAACTGCACTAACAAAAACAAAAAGACAAAAAGAGATGTATATAACCATTAAAAAGTGGACCATTTGTAAATAATAGCTTTTTAATCACATAGGGAATGCTTTAAGTAATGTATGTAGAAATCTATTGGCTTCCTATAATCTGTGACTTCATCATTAAATACGAATTTTCTTATTGGAGTTTAAAATTATCTTTACAAAAATGTCAGGGCAAAAAATGTACAAGGAATAAGAGGACTGCTATACTGATAAAATTATCAATATATTTAGGTTGTAATGAAAAATAATGTCTGTCCACCTTGCTTAAAATGATTTAAGAACATTATCTACAAAAAAAGCTCTTTAAGCTTTAAAATATTGTAGATAATTTATAAATATTTGAAGTTATTTTCAATGATTCTTCTCTACCCTGCATCAAACTTAGTATATATTATGTTACACAAAGCAAATACTTTTTTTTTTGCATGGGCAGGCACAGGGACTCGAACCCGGGTCTCCAGCATGGCAGGTGAGAATTCTGCCGCTGAGCCACTGTCGCACCGCCCAGTAAATGCATTTTAATATTTATTGAAATAATCACTTTGAGAATAAATGACAAGATAAATTTGAAAATCTAAAATCAAATAAACTGTCTTTAGATCAGTTGTGCATTTGAATTATCTAATTCTTATTATAATAGAATATATTCAATACGGTCATAGGCTTAAGTGATCCATTTATTGTGTTTCTGTTTTTTTTAGTTTTCATAGCTATCTGTAATATAATTTTGTTTATGATTAGAAAATATTTTATTACATAAAAACAAAATCTTTCCAGTAGTAGTGAGAAGAGATGCACATTTATCTTTTATTTTAGGTAACCATGTGAAGTTTGATTTAGTTTCTTTGGCTTGCTACTTTCTTTGAAAGCATACATACTCATCAGAACTTGGTGACCTGTACTGGATAAAGTAATGTAACTAAAGTATTTCACCATATTTAATGTATCAATGGCAAAAGTTTTCTATTTAAAATAGTGCAAATCTAATGTAAGTTATGTCACAAAGCTTATTTTGACCATCTTCCATATTTTCCTTAACTTAAGCTAATTTTCATAGTGCAACTACAGGCTTTATTTCATCAATGATAATTTTAACTGAATTCTACCACCCTTTTAGCAGAGATTATTTTTGAATATTTGATCTCCCAAGTACTAATATGATAGATAATTGCAATGAGCAACACTTACGCTATTTCTACATTGAAGCAAATTTTAGATCACTAGCCCAAGAAAATAGTTCAGAGTTAAAAAAGAGAGCTAAAAGATCCTGCAAAACACAGGATGGTCACTGACTACATGGGAGTTTTAACACTGGAAGAGTTCTCAGATATAACGTAGTCTATAAATTTTCTTTTTTAGTTGAAAAAAAAAATGTTGTCCAAAAAGTAAATTACTGACAGAATCAAACCTAGATCTCATGTCTAGTATAGTGTTTCTTCCTCCATAACTAATGGAAACAATCAACAGTTACTGTATTTCTGATCCTCCATTTTCAGCTAAGCTTTGTTTTTCCATCCCCATTTGTAACCCGCGGAATTCTACTTGAAAGCATTAACTGAAACATAAAAATATAAACCTAAATTTATCTCCTTAGACTTCCATATTGGTGTTGATGACATTACCAGGCTTGAAATATAGGAATCAATTTTCATCTCTCTTTATGAAATCATTAACCAGATAATATAATAGCCAGCAATATGTAACAAGTTCAGTATTAAATATTGCATGTGATAATCTCATTATTTCTAAAACTAATCTATAAGATAGGTAGTATTCTTCTTGCTATTTTACAAAAAATATGGAGAGACTTTGGAACTTGCTCATGGTCACAGAGGTAGCAATTAGTTTAGCTCAGGTTTTAGTCAAGACAATCTGAGGTCCCAGCTCTCTCCTATAACTGCTATAATAACTTTATTTATAAAGTGCCCTACTAGAGACATCACTGACAATTTTTGCTTTATCTTCTTTTCTTTGGATTCTGCCGTGATGATTTGATTCCACAATCAAGTATTATCAGATGCCTGTGGAGGGAGAAGGCTGTAAAGAGATTGAGTACAGAGATAGTTGATAGAATAACAATTTGTTCAGAGTGATATATGAGCATAGGGAAGGAGAGGATTTCAGTTTTTTGGAGGCAGAAATTCCAAATTCCAAATGCAAAATAGGAGTGAAATTAAGTAATGTGGGAATTTTCTAACCAGATATACTCTCTTCTACTATATCACATTCTCATAGCTTCCAAAACATAGTTGAAGTCCCATCTGTTGTATTTACTTTAATAGAAAGGAATCATTGACTTTATTCATTTTCTGAAATATTCTCTTTAGCTAAAAAGTGCTGTTGTTTATTTTATACAGTGTTGTTTCTAGTTAATTAACTGAACTTTTATATCCAATTGACATTCTGGGTACAGTCAAAATGACATGTAGTTATTTGTTCTGGTGACATTTTTTCTTAACTTTCACATGGATTAATGGATAAGTCTGAAAATAGGTAAACCAAGTATTGATGTCAAGTATCACCTAGTAATGACATACCATATAATAGTTAAATTTTATAATTTATAAGATTTATAAATTTTATAAATTGTATTTATAAAATGTGCTAGCATAAGGTTAAAGCTAAAATATCAACATTACTAATTAACACTTGGTCAATTTTAGATTTTAACCCTACTATGGGAGAAACTGTATGGGCATTATTTGAGTTCAATTTAGGCATATCCAAAACCTCAGTCATGACATGTTAAAAAGTTTATCATAATCATAACTCCTTGATTGAAAGAATGGTAATAATAATTACTGTGCTCCATAAATTGTTCTGTAATAAAAATAATGACGGTTATTATGATAATTGCATTTGCATTATTTTACTTTATTCCCTTAAGAATTTGTCGCAATATATTACATTGTAATAAAATATCTCCAATAATCTACCTCTTAAGGGTATTGTCAGTATTAAATAAGTTCATAAAATGTTCAGAAGAATTTCTAATGCAAGAAAGTGTTTTAAAAAGGTTACCTATAATACTATATGCATATAGTGTGTATACTGCATGGATACTATATATGTGTGGGCATGTATATGTAAACATGACCTAAAGAGTTTGAATTATAGACTCGTACAATCCAGCCACTTCTGCCCACAACACATGGAATCAAGCATCATCTTTGGATGCCTTTGCAAACTTTCTTTAGTTCTAGATATCAGGAGTAATCCCTACCATTCTGAAGTAAGCTCAAAATTATCCCCAATAATTGTTGCTCCAGTCCAGATTTTTCTCAGACATTGCCCGCCCCGGACTCTTAAGAAGAGCTTAACGTGGGTGTGCATGGGAAAATAAGTAATCCAGGGACATCACCACAGAGACTGCATTAGGCAAGGGACAATTTCATTACCTAAAAACACCAAGTGATTTTCACAAGGAGGCAATAATATAGTAGTTTCTTTAATACTTAGAGTTCTATATTTTAGCTACATTATGAATTAAGTTGACTCTTTCGTGAATAATCTCAGTAGTTTTAATGAATTACAAATCACATTTTGAAACTGTTCCTATATTTGGAGTATTATTAATAATGATACTGATATTTTATATATAAATTTTAGCCCAATATCAAAGAGTTCCTGAAATTATAATCCAAGTTTATCATGAAAGCTAGAATAGGTTGTTAGTCATTTAGATGGTCATTTAGATGACCCACATCTAAAATATGAATTACTTATTACTGACCTAAAATGAGTGCTATTTTTCAAATTCAGTTTGTCTTCAGCCAAATAAACTATTTTGAAAAGATATTTATTCAAAAAATTAATGAACGCATGAACATGTTTTCATGACATAGGTAGATATCAACACACTCCCTATTATACGTGGGGTTTGCAAATATAATGTTATATGTTATTTGTGGGTTTAAAAAATTTGGTGCACCTATTTAACTATAATTAATCACTTAATATTTACATTATTGCCTTTAATATTGTTATAATCAAATATTAAATATTATCACTTTTTTAATGTAAGCATTTATAAGATCACTTGTCAAGCCTCCCTTGTTATATTCAATTTTAATATACAATCGCCAACAGGAATGTTTAGCTATTTTCCTTTCTCTGTCACTGACAGTGTCATTAAGCACATTTAATTAAACCTTTTATCCATTCCTGCATCACTTCAGTTTCTATATACAAATATGACCATTTTCAGTTGAAATGCACACAGGAAGAATTTAATCTAAAACTTGGATACTTGAGTTTTGAAAGTCAAAGTTTCTGCCATTTGACTTGATGGAAATTCTATATTAGTTGTCACTCATATTAAGACTTTCATCCCCTTATTAGAACAACTCCTGAGGGTTTGGAAATATAGTAAAATGTAATTTTGTTCTCGGTAGCTGATTGAAGAGTGCGCATAGTGGAGCAAGATCATGATTTTAGGTTATGAGCCTTTTTAAGGTGCTTTAAAGGCAAATATTTCTGTTTCATTTTAATGAGCATAATTATTCCCAAGACAATATTTAAAATATAAAACTTAAAACTAATGGAGACAGCTTCAAAAATCAATGTAACTATATCCTTTTAGACAAAGAATACATGCAAAAAATTGATAGAAGAAATTAATCAGTGGCCTTTGGAACCATTATTGCAGTCTTTCATTATTATATATATATATAAACGTTAGCTAAGGAAAGTGCTATCAAAAATTTATTCAATGTTTCCATCAGTAAAATAAAAATTTGTTTTTCTTCAAGCTCTTTGTCTAGATTTTGTAACTATCCATGGTATAATCCATTTGGATCTTGTTGAACAATTAATTAAGCATTGTATTCTGTATTCCAGGACGCAAAACAGGAATGAGTAACTATTTTGAACTAATGAGGTTCAATAACTTAATATCTCAGATATTAAGAGTAAGAACAAATCTCACTCCTGCCAGTAATCTGTTGTGTGGCCTTACATAAGTAACCTGCCTATCTAGAAATTGTATGATTCAGAGATTAAGTGAAGTGTTTGCAGTAGAAGCAGAAATCAAAAACCAGTCATCTGTGGGTCAGTTTGTTCTACAGACATGTTTTATGGGGCCAGCACAATAATTTATAACAATGCATTAATAACAGTCTTTACTCCTTTTAGTAAGGCATTTTGGCTACTTCATAATCAGAACCTAAGTGGCCTCTGATAACATCTGAGTTTGTCGCTCTGAAGTTTTTTAAGTATACTTTTTTATGAGTCCTGCATGATAGATTACTTTCAAAATGACTAAGTCACATTCTATGACTAGTTGATCACATCTGAAAACGTTATAAATTTCTTTGAGTCCTTAAAAGGACAGCCATTTAATAGGTGTAAAATGCTATTTTGCTGTGATCTCATTCTTACTGCTTGAAGTACCACTGCGTATTAAGTGGACATCTGCATTTAGCTTTTCATTATGACTTCCAGATTATTTCTTTGAGAGGTTAAAACTAATTCAGCTCCTATCAGTGGATATGAGTAGCCACAATTGCCTCTGCCCAAGGACACTCATGTAAATCAAATGTTAATTTCATCTCTGCAAGGTGCCATTAAAATAGCAATAAGATGTCTGCCTACATTTCAGCTTTGTGAAGACAACACACATTTAAATACTCTCTTTTATGTCCTTGGCCTTCTGCTCACTAGAAATTTTTATTCAGGGAAATTTTTATTGCCAATGTCTGTCTATCTTCTTACTTGTCAAACTAATATTAAGTCCTGGGGAAGGTCTTAATTGGTACTGACATACAGAGTTGTAGTTGGTTATCTATATCCTAAATGCTAATATAATTGAGTTTTCTACTTATAACTGGATTTTACATATGAAGTTAATTTGAGATGTGCCACTCTCCTTTAAGGAGGGCACGATGCCTGCATGCCACAAAAAGCTGCTTTGTGACTAGCAGAAGAGACAAATGATTTTTTAAAAATATTTATTAAATTAGCATTGTGGTAAGTACTATGTTAAAAAAAAAACCATGTTATCCAACAAGAGCATTAATAAAAAGACCTTTTCAAGCCAGAGGGCTCAACATAGGCCTCCTTAAAAAAATAACCCTAATTATTAAAAATGAAATAAATTGAGAGTGATGTCCAATGCAGGGATGAAAAATCTAGGTAGTCACTGTCAATATCCTAGCCCTCTCTGTTCAGTGGTTCTCTCATTCCCTACACCCATGAAATTGTTGAAAGCCTGATGTTAGGTAAGAAAATGGATAATACAGATAAAGATGCTCTGCCTGTCTTATAACTTTCTGATAGAACAAATTAATTCCTTTCAGGAAGAGGATAATATAATCCAGAAATGCCACAATTTTTCATATACAATGTCTAGCATTCAAACAAAATTACCAGTCATGATGAGACTCAGATAGAATGGCCAAACACACAAAAAGGAAAAAAAGAGGAGTATTTGAAACTGACTCACAAGAAATACATATATTTGTGTTATGACATAGATGCATTAAAATAAAGTTGTTGAATATATTCATGAAAATAGATGGCATTATGACATATTTTACCAGAAAACTGTTGTTTTAGTTTGCTAGAGCTGCCAAAATGCTTAATGTCAGAAACAGACTGGCTTTTACAAAGAGGACTCATTAAGTTACAAGTTTACAGTTCAAAGCCATATAAATGTCCAAACTAAGATATCCAGAGAAAGATACCTTGACTCTGAAGAAAAAGTGCTTGGGGTTTTCTCTGTCACATAGAAAGGCACGTGGCGATGTCTACTAGCTTTTTCTCCTGGCTTCTGGTTTCAAACAGATTCCTCAGGGGTATTTCTTTCTTCATCTCCAAATGTCTCTGTCTGTGTTAGCACTGAGCTTTTTCCAAAATAGTTCCTTCTTAAAGGACTCCATTAAAAGACTTAAGATATACCTTGAATGGACAGAGATATAACTCCATAGAAACCACTTAATCAAAAGGTCCCACCCATAAATAGTTGAGTCACATCACCACGTAAACAACCTAATCAAGAGATCCCACTCTAAAACAATAGGTCTGCCTCCACAAGATTGGATTAGGGAAAGAACATGATCTTTCTGAGGTGCATAAGAGTTTTAAACCAGCACAACTGGAAAAATTTTTTTAAAAAATAAAATAAAAAACACAAATAAACCTGAAATTCCATACTCAACACTTGGGCTTTGCAAAAGATTAGGCAGAGGAGAGGAAAGGATTAATGAACTAGAACATATGCCAGTAAAAGTCATCCAGACTGCAATAAGGCGGGGGGAGGAGGGGTTAGAAATGAAATAGTGAAAGAGAATAGAGAAGATATATAATTTGTATCCAAAAATACGCATGCAAGTGCACACAAACACACACATGTTCACAAACACAGCACACTCTTGGTGAATGTAAATTGCGAAGAGGAGGATTAAGCATATCATAATAAAGTGTCTCAAAATAGAAGATAGAAAGTCTTTAGAGCAGCCAAAGGAAAAAAAAAAAGACAAATGAACTCTAAAGGAACAACAAAAAATGATCAGATGTCTTTTTCACTGAAATAAAAGTGGAAGAAAGTAGAATTAAACTGACTTTTTGAGTTCTAAAAGAAGATAACCATCTATCTAGAATTCTGTGTTGACTGAAATATCTTTTCAAAATCAAGAGAAATGGGAAACATTTTCCAAGAAACAAAAACGCAAAGAATTTGTCAAAATTACTAGTAGAAAAATTTAAAAAGGTATGCTATAGTCAGAAGCCTGGAAAAATGCAGAATAGATAAATAAATAGCCTTGGAAAGGGTAAATAATAGCCAACTTTGAAAAGTTGACTAAATAAGAGTAATGATAACGTCTTTTGCAGTTAAACATATATGTACAATCAAGTGTATTTATGCGTAGAAGACAAGTTGTAAAAGGTTATAAGGTTTTTGAATTGTCTTAGAAGTGTTAAAAGTGCTAATTTAGAGTAGATGCTAATATGTCAAAGTTGTGGGTTGTAATCTCTAGACTTGCAACTGAAAGAATAAAAGAATGTATAACTAAATTCTGACAGATAAGAGAAGATGAAAAAAAATCTGTACTAATAGAAAAGAAGGTGAAATGGAAGAAAGTAGAACAAAGGTAGGTGAGATAAAGAAAAGGCAAAGAGTAAAATGATAGTAGTAAAGCTAGTTATTATAGTAAATATAAACACACTAATTCTGCCAATAAAAGACAAGCATTTTTGGTCCTTCACAAAACACTTCTGTTTATAATACAGTATAACAACTATGAGGTCCAAAACGTTTGAAAATAATAGGAAAGAATAAGATAAGCATTCACATATTTAAACAAGTGAAAGTTTGTGGATAAACTAGTTAATAAAATAACAGGCATTATGAGAAGTAAAAATTAAAAACTATCTAAATAAAGAGTAGACTCATAAGCATGAGTATAATTAATAATGTAGTTTCAAAATTCATAAAACAAAAATTGAGAAACTAAATCAAGAAATGAAAAACATAATTATTATTATGGTGTATCATTTACATACATCTCTCAAGTAATTGATAGAACAAGCAAACACAAATAAATGTAACTATACAGAAGATCTGAACAAGGAAATAAAACAAAAGTATGCATGGATGTATATAGTCCAAACTGCAGAACATGTTGTTTTGACAAATATATGGAATATTTGTATAAACATTGTTCTACATTCTAGTTATGTTGAAAAGCTCCAAACATGTGGACGTTAATTAAGCAATCCACATTAAAAAAATGCAAGAGTCAAAGAAGAAATCACGATGAAAATTTATTTTTTAAGTATATATATGGTTGGCTTATTGTTCACAAAATTATAATACATCAAAATTTGTGAAATGCAACTAAAGCCACGTTTTTCTGATTCATCCAGTAGATATTAGCTCTAAAATGCTGAGGATCAAGTCTGTCTTCTCTGTGTAATTGCCTAACAAAATGCCTACCCCACAGAAATCACTCAAAGTTTTGAATAAATATTTAGAGACTGATGGAACCTATTTGCCTTGTTTTACTTCTAAGTTTGGCTGTGTCTCCTCAATTTTTTTTTTGCTATGAATGATTGTATTTCATTTTCATAAAGAGGAATTATATATTTTCCTTCTTGAATTCCAGAGAGAAGTCCAATCCTGTCTTTTTAAATCAGGACAGCTTGGAAGAATGTTTGTCTTGGTCCACACAGTGTTTATGTATGTGTTCTTAAAGGTTGAATGCTTTTAGAAAAAACTCATACTCTTTTTCACAAGTCCCTACCGCTCCCTGTTTCATTCAGTCCTGCTTCATTCATTTACATTATCTGCATGGCCCTGTATGTGTTTGAGTTTGTGATTCTTGATTTAATCTAACAATTTCAGTTTAGATGATACTCACATTAGGCATAACCAGAATGTATATCTCACACATTCATTCGAATTCTTAAATTTCATTATAAGTAAAGAAAACCCTGGTAATATGTAATACTAATTGAATTCCAGATGCATAGAGATATATGTGCTTAATTAAAATTTTTCTTGTGCCCTCTTCCACAATACTTAAATGTTTGATACATTTTATTTTTAAACCACAATTTCTAATTTATAACCATATAACCCCAGTTAAAGACTTCAACATATTAAATATGCATTAGAGATGTGTTGTTAGCTCTAGTGCTTCTAATAAGGACATATTTTTTCATCCTTTGAATGTACTTAAAAATCCATAAACTGAAATAACTTGTATTTTCAACATCCATTACATTAACAGTCCCAATGTTGTTTTACACTATTAAACTATAACTGGATTCTAGCTTACTAGTTTAAACTTCAAAATATTCTATATGTAAAATGCCCTAAAAGAAAGAAAAAATAGTCTGCTTTGTATAATTCAATACCTATCACTGAATACATATCTGGTAGGCTTACCTATCAGAATAGTTGTAAAATTGAATATTAATACAGATTAATAGGTTAATTTTTGCAAGCTCCTTCCCAACAATATTTCTCAAATACATTTGATAAGGTGAAAGGAGGTGAAATATTAAATTAAAGTTTCGAAGAAGGCATTAGGTTTTAACTTGCCTTTAATATTTAAAAGCACAGTGCTTTTATTTCAACTCAACACTTTAAAGAAGACCTGTTTAGGTACTTTTTATATGGGTAAACAGCTCTGTTTCCAATCTAGCTTTTTTAATACATGAAATTCACATTTTTTAAGTCATAAAATTATTCTCCAATTATTTGATGGAAAAATGAATGTGATTTAATTCAATATTATTGTAACTTTTATGAAATTTCACTAATTATTGCAATAACTTTGGAGTAAAATAAAATTACTCCATTCAGTAGGCAATGAATTTATACTTAGCATCACTATGAGCTCACAGGTGTTAAATTAGCCAGAAAGGAACTCTTGGGAGCAATCCAAACTTATTAAGAATGGGCAGGAATGTTATCTTAAAAAGAAATTGAAGCCAAATATCTGGCATATAATCCTGATTCAGTCCCTGGTAATGTGTCAGTATTTCTCTGCTATTTTTGTAGCTAAGAATTAGGTTTTTGCCTCTATTCTTAGTCCTCTTTCTTTCACAAAGAAAGCAGAATTTTAGGAGAACTGAACAAAGTTGTGATTTTTTTTCTCTTTCATTTTTTCTTTATAAGAACCAAACTATTTTTAGGCATCAGATATGACAAACATATTTTGAAATGGGACATAGCCCAAATGATAGTGTTCGAATCCTAAGTGTGGGGGCATTTATTTAATTCTGGAATAGTGTAACAATCAACTTTCAAAAAAGATCTCCAAGTGGCTGTCTGCCAGGCTTCAGCCCACAGTCCCTTAGAGGTGCCCCTTGAGAGTCCTAGCTTGCTGTGTGCCATAATGCTGGGGCTCTTGGCAAAAGACTCTTCCACTTTATGGGGCTTGGAGAGTCACAGTCTTGGACTCTGTTGGAGCAGTAGTTGAGCATCTGCCATAGCAGAAAGCCCAGGATTTCCACTAGCAACAGTATGTCCCTGCCTAGGCAAGCACTGTGGCATGCAGTATTGCCAGAAGATTCCCACAAGGCTGTAGACATCAACTCCATTGCCAGGCTGACAGTTGTGGCTGCCAGTATCAAGTAGTTGATATTGAGCCATGACTGCAAAGATATGTTTTAGAATCCTTAAGAATATCTGAAATATCTTTGTACTACCATGCAAAATTTTTGAAACGTTTTGATACAAATATTTGAAACAGCTTAGTGCCACCAAATAAAATGTATGCAACCATTGGATCATTGATAATCAGGATAACCTTAGAGAAATCAAGGTACTCCAGATGGAAGTTAAGGATTAATCAAGTGTATACAAGTTTATACCTGAATTCACGTTATTCCTATTATATTAGCTACCATTACTGAACATACACCAAATGGCACCGTGTTAAATGTTTTAATATTTATTAAATAATAATATTTATTCTTCGCAACAAATTCCAATGAATGACAATACATTATCCAATTTAATAGTTGTGAAATTGATATTAAAACAGATTAAGACACCTCCTCAGTGTTAAAGTAGGAGAGGTGGAACTTGAATGCAGGATTTCTGAGACCAAAGTTACTTTGCCATTCTGTGTTTCTAGTGGTTTTGAAATGTGTATGCTGACTTTCAGGGCTCATTAGAGCAGAGAGACCTAGCCTATAACACTTTCTCTGCTATTCTGGAGTCCCATGTCTCAGTTTATTCAAGGGACCTGATTAGAATAAAAATTAGTTCTGATCAAATCTTCATTAACTCTTTGAACACAATTTCTGTGTCAAGCACTGCTACTGTCTTCTACTTAAGGATTTAGGGCTTGCATTTCTTAGCTCTTTTCCTTAAATTCATTTTAAATTTAGAGAATTTATATATGCTTCCATATTTCAATATCCGTCACAGATAGGAATTAGAAAAATCAATCATTTAAACATGGGGTTTAGACGAAAAAGTGCAATGAAATAATATCTGATCAGTGACTTCAATAATTGACACCGAAAACTACTTGAATTCAACATTGTTTTTGAAAATAAATTCTCTGTGAAAAACTATTTTACAAGAATAAGCTTACTTGGATAAAAATAAAGGAATTCTCTATTTCTAAGTTGTATGTGAAATAAAATGTTTACTATCTAAACCATGAATGTAGCCTGTATTACAAATATATGTAGCTATATAATTTTTATCGACAGATTTGGCATCTGCCATGTTTCATGATAAAAACAAGGCTGCAAAGCCTTGTTACAATACATACACTGTCAGATTTATCCCTTGGACCAGGAAAATTTCCTGTTTTTCACTCTAGAATGCTAAGTTAAATGAAGTTGATATTTTCCAGAAAGACCATTTTATTGTGGAAAAGATTGTTTATAAACGTATGATAGTTCATCATTTGTTCATTTGTTGCACTAAACATTGTATATTATTATACATCTTTATTCGTTATTAAATTACATATAAATGAAATGTAATGTAGAACATACACCGGTAACAAAACTGGATACAAAAAGTGTTATCCTCTGTTCACCCAAAAGAATAAATATTCCCCTGTTCAGACATTAATTCCCCTCACAGCATGATGCTCATGGAGGGAATAACACAGCTATATTATTTATTTGCATGTTTTTAGACTCTAAATAATCCATAATGCCTTATTCTGCATTATATAATATATAATAATAATTTTAAATAACATATAAAAGATGTCAAATAACATAAACCTTTTTCTTTACACTTCTGAGCCACTCCAGATCCTGTCATTTCTAAGTCTTGTAGCTTTTGTGTACATTTCCATATCTGTGCAAAGCTCTCCCTTCCTCCATAAAATCTTGGGAAGTTGTCCCTACTTCTTCTATTATTCTAGAAGAATAATATGAGAGTATTACTCTCAAAGATTGTATAACAGTGCCTTTCAGAAACCTTATCTGTGTCTCTAACTGGATATTCATTTATGTGATTGTTTGATTATCTCCCTCAGTAGTCTGAGAAAATTAGGACTATGTCTATTTATCATTCTCCTCTTTATTCATGTCATTAGCATATAGCCAGACACATAGCTGTTAATAAGTTTAACTGAATAAATTAGTCAGTAATTTAAAATCTAAACTGGAATATCTGTTAAAGGATCAAAGAGACACTGCTTCATAAATATATGTTAGTTCATATTCCCATAGTTTTGACTTTATTGTTCCCTCTTTCTGGAATATCAATACATTTACATTTTAAAATTCAGGTTAAAGATGATCAATTCTACTTTTTTGTGAAGTAATTTTTCACAACTGAGGATATTTTAATCACACTTCCCTCAAGAGTTTATAACACTTTATACATAGTACACTACAATATTTCTCTTGTATCATGTGCCAGTGTGAAAATACTATGTAGCCCAGGAAAGCTATTTTAATCCTAATCCAATCTTGTGAATTTCCTTTAATCCTGATTTGATAATGTAGGTTGGAAATTTGTGATTAGATTGTCTCCATGGAGATGTGACACAGCCAATTGTGAATATGACCTTTGATTAGATGTAGACTCCAGCTAGATCGTGTTTAGTTTACTGGAATCCTTTAAAAGAGAAAATATTTTGGAGAGAGTTCAGAAATGACAGAGCTGACAGAAACTTCAGAAATAGATGGCAGACAGAGAACAGAAACAGGGGGTGTTTGGAGGTCCTTGGAGCCCTGTAGAAGTTGCCATGAGGTGTGAAGCAAACCATAACCTGGGGAGAGCTAAAGGAAGCCAAGAGTTGAAATCCAGTCCCAAAGAAGCAAAGTGGGGAACCCCCATAGGAGCAGAGGCTGAAAGCAATGAAACCCAAGAACAAGGGACCAGGCCAGTTTGAACTTGGCGGGCCAATGTGGGCAGCGGAGTAGCAGGGGGCTGCCTCTCTCCCTCCCCACACCATCTCCCGGCAGACCGCTGGCCCACGTCACCGCCTTCCTCTGGTTCCTTCTCCGTCCTCATGGCCGGCTCCCAGGAGCAGGGCCTGGAGATGGTCACAGTGTCCGTGTACTAGCCATCGCTGTCACTCAGCTGCAGCAATTCCACCATGTCGCTGTTGTCTCCTCTCCACCACCAAAGCTTCCCATTTAACAAGAATGAGGAAGACAGAATGAAGATGCTCATGACTCAGAGGCCAAGGTGGCAAGTCTAAGAAGAATGAAGTTGTAAGGGTGTGCCAGCGGTGAGGTTGAATCAGAAGGTAACCAAGAAGAACAAAAACAGGTGTGCTTACCAGAAAGTAGCCTGACACCATGGGAAGTGTGGTTTGTTGGCAAAGAAAAAGAAGAAGTGACCATCTGGAACAGTAAGCTCTAATGGAATTAAAGCAACAACTAGAAAAAAGAAAAGAAATGGAAGAACATGAAAAAAGAAAAATAATTGCTGAAGAAAAGCACAAGGAATGGGTTTAGAAAAAGAACAAACAGAAAAGGAAAGAAAGGGAACAACAAATTAATAAAGAAATGGAGGAAAAAGCAGCAAAGGAACTACAGAAAGAACATTTGCAAGGAAAAGCAAAAGAAAATATCAAGAACGGTTAAAGAAAAAAAATGCTGAAGAATGTGAGAAGAAGAGAAAAGAAATGGACAAAGAGAAACAATGCAAGTTGAATTGCAGGAAAAAAGGAGACAGCAGGCAAAAAATTTAAGGAATGGTTGGAAAATGTAAAAAATAAACCTTGTCCAGCTGCAAAGAGCCATGATTACACCAATGGAAAACTTACAGGTTTTTACAGCAGAAATTCCTATCCAGAACCAGCTTTTTATAATCCAATTCCATGGAAACCAATTCATAAGCCTCTTCCAAGAGAAGCTAAGAATCTATCAGGAAAGAATAAAAGACCTGTGATAAGTTGCCCACAAAGGTCATCATCTCTGGTAATTGGAAAGCCAGAAGCAATCTTTGCCTTGGAACTCTGTGCAGAATTCAAAGATAACATATGTGAGAAATAGCATGTTTTCATTTGGTGCTATTTAATTTTCAAATCAGAATTTTGCATATGTGCATAGAGTCCTTAGAATTAATTGAAAAAGATATTTTCTACATTCTGCCTTTTATAAGTGCTTCAAGGTTGATTTTTGGTATATTGTTTTGCAGGATAAATAACTGAACATGTAATTAAGAATTGTATAAGGTGTGAGATAGATGCCCTCTTCCACTCTTTCATATATGGATATCCAGTTCTACAAGCTCCATTTGTTGAAAAGGTTGTGCGGTCCCAGTTGAATCAACTTGAGCACCTTGTCAGTGATCAATCGGCTGTACATGGGACGGTCCACCTCTGAACATTTAATTTGATTCCATCATTCAGTACATCAATCTTCATGCCAGTATCATGCTGTTTTGGGCACTGTAGTTTGTTATGTGCTTTAAAGTCAGGTAGTGCAAGACCTCCTACATCATTTTTTCTTTCTCAAGTAATTTTGGCTATTTGTGACACCCTGCCCTTGCAAATAAATTTGATTATTGGTTTTTCTCTTTTTTCACAGTAAGTTGTTGGGATTTAAGATATTGTGTTGAATCTATAAATCAACTTGGGTAGAATTGATGTCCTAATTATATTTAGTCTTCCAATCCATGAACACTGTACATCCTTCCATTTACTTAGGTCTTTCTAAGTTTCTTTTAGCAATGTTTTGTAGTTTTCTGTGTATAAGTCTTTTAAATGTTCTTGGTTAAATTTATTTATCAATATTTGATTTTTTTGTTTACTATTGTAAATGGGATTTTTTCTTGATTTCCTCCTCAGATTGCTCATTGCTGGTGTATGAACACGCTACCGATTGCTGCATATTGATCTTGTGTTCTGCCACTTTGCTATACTCATTTATTATCTCTAGTAGTTTTACATTTTTGGGGGGATTTTCTAAATATAGGATCATGTCATCTGCAAATAGGAATGTTTTACCTCTTCCTTTCCAATTTTAATGTCTTTTATTTCTTTTTCTCACTTAATTGCTCTAGCTAGAACTTCCAGCACAATGTTGAATAACAATGGTGACAATGGGCATCTTTGTCTTTTCCCTTATCTTAGAGTAAGAGCTTTCAGTCTTTCCCCTTGAGTATGATGTTAGCTGTGTTTTTTTTCATATATTTCTTTTATCATTTGAGGAAGTTTCCTTCTATTCTTATCCTTTGAAGGATTTTTATCAAGAAAATATGCTGAATTTTGTTAAATGCTTTTATCTGCATCAATCAAGATGATCATGTGGTTTTTCCTCTTTAATTTATTGATGTGGTGCATTACATTAATTTATGTCTTTGTTGTTGAACCACCCTTGAATACCCTGACTAAAACCCACTTTGTCTTTCAATTTGCAAGTATTTTGTTGAGGATCTTTGCATTTATATTCATTAAAGAGATGGATCTGTCATTTTCTTGCCTTGTAGTATCTTTGTCTGGCTTTGGTATTAGGGTGATATTGGCAACATAGAATGAGAAGAGAACCTCCTCTACAACTTTTTTGAAGAGTTTGCACAAGATAGGTACTAATTCTTTCTTGAATGCTTGATGGAATTCATATGTGAAGCCATCTGGTCCCAGACTTTTCTTTTTGGGAATTTTTTTTATGAATAATTCAATCTCTTTACTTGTAATTTTTTTTTGAGGTCTTCTATTTACCTTTGAGTAAATGTTGGTTGTTCATGCTTTTCTAGGAAATTGTCCATTTCATCTAAGTTGTCTAGTGTGTTAGCATATAGTTGTTCATAATATGTTCCTTATTTCTGCTGAGTCAGTAGTTATGGCCCACTCCATTTCTGATTTTATTTATTTGCATCTTCTCTCCTTTTTTTCTTTGTCAGCTTAGTTAAGTACCCATTGATTTTATTGATTTTCTCAAAAACACAAATTCTGGTTTCAGAATTCTCTATATTATTTCATGTTCTCAATTTTATTTATACTTATTCTAATGTTTGTTATTTCTTTCTTTCTGTTTGATTCACAGTTTGATGTTCATTCTCAAGTTCCTCCAGGTGAGCATTTAATTCCTCAATTTTTGTCCTTTTTATTTTTAATTATAAGCATTTAGGGCATTACATTTCCCTCTCAACAATGCCTTTCCTGCATCCCATAAGTTTTGATATTTTGTGTTCTCATTTTCATTTCCCTCAGGGTATTTACTGATTTCTCTTATAATTTCGTCCTTGATCTACTAGTTGAATGTCTTGTTTAGCTTCCATATATGTGTGAATTTTCTTGCTGTCTGTCTGCTATTGATTCCCAACTTCATTCTATTATGCTCTAAGGAAGTGCTTTGTATAATTTTGATCTTTTAAAATTTACTGAGACTTGCTTTGTGATATTTATGTGGTCTATCCTGGAGAATGATCCATGGCCCTTGAGGAAAGTGTATTTCATGCTGTAGTTGGGTGCAATGTTCTGTAAGTATCTGTTAAGCTTAGTTTATTTATCATAGTAATCAAAATCTCTGTTTCCACATTGCTCCTCTGTCTAGATGCTCTATTCATTAATGAGAGTGCTATACTGAGATCTCCAACTATTTTTGTAGAAGTATGTACTTCTGCTTTCAGTGTTGTGTTTGCCTCATGTATTTTGGGGCACACTGGCTCAGTGCATAGATAATTATGTCTTGATGGATTGTGCTTTTTATTAGTACATAAGGTCCTTCTTTGTTTCTTTTAATTACTTTACATTTGAAGTCTAATTTTTCTGATATTAGTATAGCTGCCCCTGTTCTTTCTTGTTGTTTGCATGAGAAATTTTTTTCAAATGTTTCATTTTCTACCTGTTTTTGTCCTTGGGTATTAAGTGAGTTTCTTGTAGGCATCATATATATGGATCCTGTTTTTATCCATTCTGCCAATCTATGCCTTTTGATTGGGGTATTTCATCCATTAACATTTAATACTGTTACTGTAAGGCAGTACCTTCTTACCCCATTTTTTTCTTTCGGGTTTTTTTCTATCATTTCTTATTTTTTCTCTCTATCTTTTTACCCTATTAGTTGTCCTTATGCTAATATTCACGTTTTTACTTATCTACAAACCTTTCTGTTTTGTGTTTTTCTATCTGCTTTTAAGGGTCCCTTTGGTATTTCTTGTAGAACAGGTCTCTTGATCATGAACTCTCTTGGTGTCTGTCTATCTATAAATATTTTAAACTCTCTCTCATTTTTGAAAGATAGTTTTGCCAGATATAGAATTCTTGGTTGTCAATTTTCCTCTTTCAATATCATGAATATATCAAACCACTATCTTCTTGCCTCTGTGGTTTCTGCTGAGAGATCCATGCTTAGTCTTATCAAGCTTCACTTGTATATGATGGGTCATTTTTCTCTTGCTGCTTTCAGAATTCTCTTTATCTTTGACATGTGACTATCTGATTATTAAGTGTCTTAGAGTACATCTATTTGAATCTATTCTCTTTGGTGTACTTTGTGTTTTGATCTGCAATTTTATGTTGGGAAATTTTCAGTGATTATTTACTCCATTATTCTTTCTGTCCTTTTCCTTCTGGGACACCCATGCAAATATATTCATGTGCTTTATGTTGTCATGCATTTCCCTGACACCTGACCCAATTTTTCCATTCTTTTCCCTATCTGTTCTTTTATGTGTAGGATTTTAGATGTCCCGTCTTCTAGTGCATTGATCCTTTCTTCTGCCTCTTCAAATCTGCTTATTGTTTGTCTCCATTGTATTTTTCATCTCTTCTATTGTGCTTTTCATTTTGATAAGTTCTGTCATTTGTTGTTTAAAGCTTTTGAGCTCTTCTGTATGGACTCTCTGTGTCTTCTTTATATCCTTCATCTCTTTTGCCATATTTTCCTTCAACTCATTTATTTGGTTTAGAAGATTCATTTGAACATCTTTAATTAGCTGTTTTAACTTCTGTATTTCAGTTGAGTTCTTAGTTTCTTCCTCTGGTTTAGGCAACATATTCATACTTCCTGGTATGAGTCATGATTTTCTGCTAGTGTCTAGGCATTTCCTTTTCTTTCTTAGATTGTTCTGAAGGTGATTTTACCTCTTTGCTAGGGTTTTATTTGTTGCTCACTTTGTTGTTTGTTTCTCTCACTGGCCAGTTGTCAGATTAGCTCTGTCCCATAGTTTCCCTCAAAAGCCAAGTGCCCACAGTGGCCTGCCCCAAGGATAGGGAGGAGAGACTGGGCACCAAAGCAAGGTCTCTGTTTGTGGGGAAATAAGTCTTCTATCTCCCAGTGGTGCTATTTTTTTTTTCACCAGCCCACAAGGCCTGGGTTTTGTAACTAACTTTGAAAGGAGTTTGTACATTTCTAACTTTGTATTTCATGTATATTGCTACATGGTTTAAGGTTCTTTGATATTGTTATGAAATGAATGTATTTTAGTATGTGGGGAAAACGTGTCTTTTTTAGGGTCCAGAGGGTGGAATGTGCTGATTTGAAAGGATGTATGTCCCCTAGAAAAGCCATGTTTTTATCCAAATCCCATTTCATAAAGGCAGAATAATCCCTACTCAATACTGTATGTTTGAAACTGTAATCAGATCATCTCCCTGGAGATGTGATTTAATCAAGAGTGGTTGTTAAACTGGATTAGGTGACGACATGTCTCCACCCATTTGGGTAGGTCTTGATAAGTTTCTGCAATCCTATAAAAGAGGAAACATTTTGGAGAATGAAAGAGATTCAGAGAGAACCAGAGGAGAGCGACATAGCCATGAGAAGCAGACAGCCCACTAGTCAGCCACTTTTGGAGATGAAGAAGGAAACTGCCTCCCAGGGAGATTCATCAAACAGGAAGCCAGGAGAGAAAGCTAGCAGATGATGCCTTACTCGCCATGTGCCCTTCCTGCCAAGAGAGAAAGTGTCACTGTGTTTGCCATGTGCTTTTCTCACTTGAGACAGAAACCCTGAACTTCACTGGCCTTCTTGAACCAAGGTGTCTTTCCCTGGATGCCTTTGATTGGATATTTCTATAGACTTCTTGTAATTGGGACATTTTCTCAGCCTTAGAACTATAAACTAGGAGCTCATTAAATTCCTTTTTTAAAAGTCATTCCATTTCTGGTATATTGCATTCTGGCAGCTAGCAAACTAGAACAGATACCTTAACAAATTTTGTGGAGTTGAAAACTGTAATGATATTGGGTAAGTACACTGGATGCAGTTGTTAAACAAGGGTGAGTTCAAGACTTCAGGTTCCCAGCTTGAGCACCACAGGGAGGACATGAAAGATTCTATTCATGTTCTGAAAAAACTCTTATTTCTTATAGCCTAAGACCTGAGTTTTCAGAAAAGCAAACCCAGAGTCTCATTGTGCAAATGGCTGAATTCCAACATAATTTGAGTTCCCAACCTTTTAGGGTATCTGCTGTTAAATTGAAGGCATTGATGGAGAAGGAATGAGATATGGAAAACTAAAATTGAAATAAATAGACTGATAATAAGGATGGTGAGGACATTGAAACCCTAGAATTTCCTTGCCTTCTTCGCCAGGCAAATTCCTAATGGTCTTTCCTGAAGAATCAGCCACCCAGTACCCTTATCTGCCCTGAGGGATCAGCCTTCCCACCTTCACCAGAAACATTGACCCTACTGTGCTTGATAAACCTGTAAATAATTGCCCTGAAAAACAAAATCCCTCTTTCCTCTGTGTGAGCAGATTAACCCCATTTAACCAGATTAAACTGTAATGGGATGCCTTGTGGTAGTCATTTTGCAAGGCACTACTTATTCCTTTCATGACCCTTCGCCATCCTTCTTTATTCCTGAGCTGTAACTAGACTCAAGTCCCATCAGGACTTGAAAGGTGAGGTACAAAGTGTTGTCCAGGAGGAGGTACACTATGTTCCAAAAGACTGCATGTAGTTTTCCAATTTATATAGACAGAAATCAGGGGAAGAGTGTTGGGATGGTTATTAAGTGTGTGGGATAATGGTGGAAGGAACATAAGGTTGGATCAGATTGAATTTATTGATATAGGCCCACTAAGCAGAGATTCTCCATTCAATGTTGTAGCTTGATGGGTTAGAAAAAGCATTAACAGTTTGTTTTAACATGGATTTATCATGCAAGACCTGTTCATTCAAGAGGACACAACATACAAAGGACTGTGAGGAATGCATTTGTGAGACATACATATTCCTTGAAGAGCTTTATAGTTGCTTCTCTCTATAGGTCAGATATTACTGTGGAAATTGCTACTACTGAACTTAAATCCCTAAACACAATGGAAACAATTGGATCCCAGTCTGGAGAGAGCCAAGTGGCAATGCTTAATTGCCAAAAACAATGTAGATTGGCTACTGTAATGGACAGCAGAGTCAAAGTAGTAATTAGAATTATCTGACTCACATATGGCTAGTAGATTATATGGTACCTAGAAATGGAATAGATGGTCAGCTTATTAAACTCTTATTTGACCTGCATAAGCAGAAGTATTCTAGGTTTAGTAAACAAAAGTCTAACTTGAATTCCAAAAAGACAGTCAAAGCCTTCAATCAGTTACTAGACTTGAGAGAGTTGACAGTCCCCAAACTCCTTGAATGAAATTAAGGTTGGGTCCCCTTGGAAAAGGACCCTGTTACACTGCTAAAATTTTACACTGTTAATCTTCTTAGTCTTCCCCTTATGGACCTATTGCCTTTTACCAGGGTGACTGTGCATTGGGGAAAAGGGAATGATCAGATATTTTAGGGATTATTAGGTACTGGTTTAGAAGTGGCACTTAGAATTGGTTTCAGTGGATCCCCAAACCCATCCTGTGGCAATTTATCCAGTTGTAGAATGAATAATTGAATAGAAATACTAAGCAACTGGAGGAATACCCACATTGATCCCCTGGAGTGAGGGCTAGTATGCCAGGAAAAGCCATGAGGAAACCACTAGACCTGCCTCTACATAGTAAATCGAAAGCAATATCACATTACCTGAGTGATTGTGGTGATTAGTGTCACTATCAAAGATTTGAAGGATGCGGGGGTTGTGATTCCTACCATATCCCCATTCAACTCTCCTATCTGGCATGTACACAAAAGTGATTGATCTTGAGAGGGTGACAGTGGATTATTGCAAACTTAGCCAGGTTGTAGCTCCAAATGCACCTGCAGTTACAGATGTGCAATTATTGCTTGAACTAATCAACCCATCCCCTGTTACATGGCATGTAGCTATTGACCTGGCAAATGCATTTTATTGATATGTGCTAGTAAAGACCGAAAGTATAGTTTGGTTTAGGCTGGTGAGTTGATCAATACACCTTCACTGTCTTACCTCAGGGCTATATCAACTCTCCAGCCATGTATAATTATCTACTCTGCAGGGAACTTAATCATCTTTTCCTTCCATAAGACATCACACTTGTTCATTTTATTGATTATGTTATGCTGATTGGACCTACTGAAAAGAGGTATCAACTACTTTAGATGTATCAGTAGATTATTTGTGAGTCAGATACTGAGAGATAAACCCAGCAAAAATTAGCCTCAGAGAACTTTGTAAGCATCTAGTGGTTTGGGGCATATTGAGACATTCCTTTTAAAGTGAAAGATAAGCTGTTGCATCTGGCCCCTCCTACTACCAAAAAAGAGGTCTAATGCTTAATTGGCCTCTTTGAATTTTGGAAGCAACATGTTCCTCATTTGGGTATGCTACTGTGGCTCATTTATTCAAATACTGCTAGTTTGGGATGGAGTCCAGAACAAGAGGAGGCTCTGCAAAAGGTTAGGGTTGCAGGGCAAGTAACCGCCACTTGGGCCGTATGACCCAGAAGATCCAATGGTGCTGGTAGTTTCACTGGCAAATAGAGATGTTCTCTGGAGACATTGTCAGACCCCTGCAGGAGACTCACAATGCAGACCCTTAATATTTTGGAGCAAATTCCTGTCATCCTCTGCAGATAATTACTATACTTTTGAGAAATAGTGTTTTGCTTTGCAGTTGGACCTCAGTAGAGACTGAATGTTTAATTAGGAACTACTATGCAACCATGAGACCTGCATTACACTTCATGAACTTCGTGTAGTCTGACCTCACTGAGCCATAGCATTTGGCATGCACAGCAGCACCCATTATCAAAAGGAAGTGGTTGTTTTAGTTTCCTGGGCTGTTCAAGCATATACTATGAAATGGATTGGGTTAAGCAATGGGCATTTGTTAGGTTACAGTTTTAAGACTAAAAGACAATTGAAATAAAGGCATGATCAAGGTAGCATTTTCTCCTTGAAGACTGTGGCATTCTGCTGGTGAGCCTTGTTCCTTACCTTGTCACATGGCAAAGCACATGACTGTGTCTCTGACTTTCCTTCCAGGTTCCATCAATATCAAGCCTCTTGCTTCCTGTTGCTTTCTCTATCTCTGTCTAAATTTCATTTCTGTATAAAGGATTCCAGTAATAGGATTAAGTCCCATCCTGACTGGCCTAGGCCATATCACAGCTGAAGCAAACTAATCAAAAGGTCCAATGGGTTCACACCCACATGAAAGGAGTAACTTTAAGTACATATTTTTCTGAGGAACATACAGCTTTAAACCACCACAGCAGGGAAGAGGCCCATATGCTCATGGTCTCCACTTCAGCATATTGCCTATAGCTGTGGCCTTGTGGTGAATTCCATACAATCAGTTGACTGAGGAAGAAAACTCAGACCTGGTTTTCAGATGTGCAGGTGCCTCCCCAAAATGGGCAGCAATACCACTCTTTTCTGGGACATCCTGTGGTGAAGGGAAATTCTCCCAGTGGGCAGAACATAGGGCAATGCACCTGGTTGTTCATTTTGTGGAGAAATGGCCACAGACAGATGTGTGTATACAGATTCACAGGCTGTGGTCAATGGTTTGACTGGATGGTCAGGGACTTGGAAGGTTCATGACTAGAAAATTGGTGACATAGATATTTGTGGATGTGATGTGTGAATAGGCCTTTCTGAGTGGGTAAAAACCATGAAGATATTTGCCTCCAAGTAAATGCTTATCGGAGGGTGACTTCAGCAGAGAAGGATTTTAATTAATCAAGTGGATGGGATGATCTGTCCTATGGATACCAGTCAGCCTTTTTCCCCAGTAACTTTTGTCATTGTCCAATGGGCTCATGTACAAAATGACCATGATGGTAGGAGTAGCAGTTATTTCTGGTCTTAGCAACATGGGCTTCCACTCACCAAGGTTGAACTGGTTACACCCACTGCTGAGTGCCCAATCTGCCAGCACCAAAGACCAACACTCAGTCCCCAGTATGGGACTATTCCCCAAGGTGATCAGCCTGCTTATTTGGACTGTTTCCATTATGAAAGGGGTAATATTTGTTTTTTTAGTGGAATAGACATAATACAGATATGAACTTGCTTTTCTGTATACAATGTTTCTGCCAAAACTACCATCTGTGGATTTACAGAATAAATGTCCCATTGCTGGGAAAGTCAGGGACACAATGATTGCCCATCTCCCAGCCACCACCTACCCCCACCTCCTTTTCTATTGTGAGCAGATGTTTCAGTTTGTTTCCATTTCACAGCCTGGAGGAAATGTTAGGTATAATGGCAAGTCCTGACCATACTCTAAACTGGGAAACCAGGAACAAGCAGATCCAACTGCTTATCAGGGCAGAAACTCTCAGTGGCAGGGCCTCCTCTCTCTGTGTTGTATAAATACCCCACCCTCAGGCAGCACAAATTTATTTCTCCTCTCTCACCTGAAGTAGGGTGTTGTGACCGAGCATCCATTTACCCTGACCTGAGCAATTGGCATCTCTGGGAGTCCAACCATGATGATATTTCTTCTCCTGCTTTTTTGGACACTTTATGTTATGTAAGTATTAAAGAGGTCATTTGCTGAAAGTTTCTCTGTGCCTGAGCTTGTGTCCTCATGACACACAATATAGCAACTCATTCCACACTCGTCCACCATCATCATATTCCACACTGCATTGCTTCTGATCAAGGAGCCCACTTCACAGAGAATGAAGTACACAAAAATAGGGGCCTGGACTTCTGGTAAGATGGCACAGTAGGAGAGGCTGAGGTTGCTTCTTTTCCATGAAACAATAAGAAATATGATAGAAAAATGACCAGGACAGAAGTTCCAGGGTGTGAGTGGCAATGGAGGGTCTTACACCCTGCGTAGGGAGACCCTGGGCAAACAAAACAAAACAAAGCAAAACAATACAAAACAAAAACTCTAGAGAACTAGGATGGAGAAAATGGGATGAATGTGCTCAGTCAGTATTCCACCTATCCCCGCAGGGGGCTTGGGATGATTTTCCCTTCAGCTTTATAACCCCGAGAGTGCCCATGGTGAACTTGGAAGATGACAGAAATGCTTTTCCTGTGTGTACTCTACCTAGTCAAGGTAAAGTGCTTACTCCCCGCCTTTGTGATGTGCTGCTCTGGGCAACTGTTTTTTGGGGTTTTTTGGCAAGGACTAGGGGGTCCCTTCTCTGGGGGGAGGGGGAGATGTGGTGTGTGCTGGCTCAACATCCAACCAGGGAAAGAGACCTATTTGGGTCCTGATGATGCTGTCCTCCCCCCATGGAGGCCTGAAGACCAAAGGTGCACGTACATGTAGAGGTTGAGGCCAAGGAAGCTCGCTGAGCTGATCACCGCAACTGGTGTCCAGACTTCCAAACTGGCTGTTGGCAGATGAAGCTGAAATATCTGGTCCAACAATCCAGCATCATCTTAAGGGGAAGTCTGGGAGCCACTAAATTCATCAGCCATGCAGATGAAGTCTCCACTGGGGTGTCTGCTGCTCATACCCTGGTCCCAGAGTTGGCAGATTTCAGCATGTGCCAGGGTCAGAGGCCCTGGCTGGACTCCCATCAGGTTTTCACTTATTGGCCAACACATGCATGCAATTATTATCAGGTGGACCTAAGGGGCCAAGAGGGCTCATGAGTGCCATCTGCTGGGGAGGAGAGGAAACTCCAGTCTGAGGGCCTAGCTCCCAAAGCCTTAACTTAGAATTCCAAACTTTCCTTGAGAGTAGGGTCTTGGTCTCATGGGGAAAGACTCACAAAGTAAATCCAAAAGGGGACTTTCAAAGCTAATACAAGTAGATTCCAAATCTTAGATGTGAGAAGGAACAAAATCTGCAAAATAACCTTATTAAGACATTAAAAAGCCATGTCCACAACAGAAGATCACAAAGCATGTGAACGACCAGGCAGATATGACTCAGCCAAAACCAAATTAGATCATCCAAGGGGACTAGGAGTTTAGAACAACTAATTAAAGTTGTTCATAATGACATAAAGAATATCAAGAAGACATTAGAGGATCATAAAGAAGAAGCTGAAAGAATAAGTAGAAAAATATCAGACATCATAGAGGTGAAAGATATTGTAGAACAAATTAAAAGCAAATTAGAGATTCGCAACCATAGATTTAAAGAAACAGAAGAAAGAATAAGCAAGTTAGAAGACAGGACAAATGAGCTTGAATGTTCAAAAGAACAAATGGCAAGAAAGATGGAAAACACACAACTTGATTTAAGGGAAATGATAGACAACCTGAAACATACTAATATAAGAATTATTGGTGCTCCAGGGAGGGAAGAGAAGAGAAGAGTCAAGGGATAGGAAAGCTAGTTGAAGATATAATGAGGGAAAACTTCCCAATCTTTATAAAAGACATAAACATCTAAGCTAAACAAGCCCAAAAAATCTCAAATAGAATAAATCCAAATAGGCTTACTCCAAACATATACTTATTAGGTTGTCAAATCTTAAAGAGAAGCAAAAAGTCATGAAAGCATTAAGAGAAGAGAGATACATTCCATACAAGAAAATTATACTAGACTGAGCTCAAACTACTCAATAGGCACCATGGAGACAAGAAAGCAATAGTGTAACATATTTAAGATTCTGAATGAGAAAGACTTCCAGCCATGAATTCTTCATCCTGCCAAGCTGTCCTGCAAAATTAAGGGAGAGATTAAAATCTTCACAGATAAACAACGATTTGCCGACAAGAGATGAGCCTTACAAGAAATAGAGCAGTTCTATCCAATCTGCTGACTGAATAAAGACTAGAGAGGAATGTCTGGAGGAGGGTACAGAAGTGAAGAGTAATAGCAAGGGTAACTTAAAGGATAAAAAGTGGGAGAAGGAAAAGAATATGTAGGTCTGATAAATAAAACCTATAGGATAAGATGCTAGACCTAAGCACTACTTTGACAGTAGTAATTTTGAATGTTAATAGAAGAATAGGCACATGCTCATAGAATTCACTTGTCTTATGTGTCCTCCATCATCTGGAAGCAGCTGGATTGAAGAAATGGTAGAATGGCTTTTTTAAGACTCAATTATTGTGCAATTAGATGGCAACACCTTGCAAGGTTAGGGCAATGTTATCCAGGAGGTTGGGTAGGTTCCAAATTAGCATCCACTCTACGGTGCTGTTCTCCCCATAGCCAGGATTCACAGGTCCAGGAATCAAGGGATGGAAATGGGAGTGGCACCACTCACTATTATCCACAATGGCCCAGTGGAAAAGTTTTGCTTCCTGTCCTCATATCCTTAAGTATATGGCTTAACAGGTATTCATTCCAAAAGTGAGAGTGCTTCCACCAGGAGATGCAACAATGGTTCCGTTGATCTGGAACTGAAGACTACCAACCAGCCACTTTGGGCTCCTCATGCCTCTGATTCAATTAGCAAAGAAGGGAATTACTGTAGTAGCTGTGGTGTTTGATCCTGATTATTAAGAGGAAACAGGACTGCTAATGGCCCAGATCATTCAGGAATGAAAATTTGGGTCAACCAACTAGGTGAAAAACTAAGATCAGCTGAGGTAACTGCTGAGGGTAAAGGGAATATGGAATGGGTAGTGGAAAAAAGTAGTTCTAAATACAAGCTAAGTCCATGTGTTCAGTTTCAGAAAAAAGGACTACAATGATTATGAGTATTGGTTCCTTGTTTTTTTATGGATGTATTTCTATAGATATACATTAAACAATATATATTTGTTTTCTTCTCTATCATATCCCTTTTCATATAACATACAACATAAGTTGTATTAATTATCTGTTGTAGTATTGAAGTTGCAGGATATCAAGTTAAAGCTATTATTACCCAAGGACTTACATCCTATTCTGGGTTAGTGTGATTCTCATTGTATGAAGGACAGTTGAATTATGTTAAGCAAAAACATAACTTATTTTTATTTAGAGATTAAATATGGTTTAAAGAGATGTGTATTGGTGCCACACTGACAAGGAGTAGAATGTCATGGTTACTTCTGGTGTCAATTTGGCTAGGTAATGGTGTCAGTTGTTTGGTCAAGCAAGCAATTGTCTGATTGTTACTGTGAGGGTATTTTGTGGATTTAAATCATTAGTCAGTTGATTGCATCTGTGTCTAATTGCATCTATAGTCAACAAAGGAGACTGCCTTCAGCAATGAGGGACGTCTCATCCAATTAGTTGAAAGCATAAAGGGATACATAATGACTTCGGCAGGCAGAAATAAGAATTTCTATCTCTACTTCAAACAGCTTCTCTATCATCAGTTTCCAACTTGGTGGCTCCTGAACAGAATTTGTGCTTGTGAGTCCCCACAGTCAGGTGAACCAATTCCTACAAAAAATGTCATAATATCTACATATATATGTTCTGTAAATTCTGTTCCCCTGTAGATCTCTAACTAATAAAACTTCTTTAAATTGTGATGCACAGACAGTTGTTCATTTGAGAGAAGTGTCACTGGAAAGTCTCTAATCTTATTGCATTCAGTGATCTTAGATTTGAGTTCAAAGATTTCATAGTAAGTTCAAAGATTTCAAACAACAAATAAAAATTAAGAGTAATATAATGCTCATCTGTGTTAGAAGTATGCCTCACGCTAATTGTTAAAATCTATAAGTAATTTACATTAATAAATTATTCAAAACATTTCCCTCTGTTATTACATTTGAGTTTCTATATTAAGCATTTCTTGACTTGCTAATTCTTCTGAGATCAGTTCAATTGTAAAGAGAGCAAAGTGACAACATAGACTCAATGTTGAAAGCAGATAAAACAACTAACTCTAAATACACATATTTTACATAAAATTAGGAAAAGCTTGCAAGATATCACAGTCAACATACGTAATATCAAAGGTAATTTTTTTCCAAAGCTAGTAAAAATATACTGTCAGGTAGTAGAAACAGATATAAATTTTAAAAGAACCAGTCTTCATTGCTTCTACAGTCTCTTGATTGTAGTTTGAACAGCTCATTCCCAAAGAAGAAAGCATGGAAAGAAAAAAAAAAAGACTAATTTTACAGTGGAGAAATATGAAAGTACCATCTTCCCCAAGTGATCAAGGGTAACATTACCAGTGATAAATCATGTTGATAACAAGGAACTCCTGGCCTTATGTCTACTGAGTAGACACTTCCTCTCTGTTGTATTCTTCCCCCATCCATAAACCCGGTCTAATCATGAGAAAATGACATGCAAATCCAGATTGAAAGATTTTACTTAAAAAATACAGAACCAGTATTTTTCAAAACTATCAAGGTCATGAAAAACAACGAAAGACTAAGATATCATCACAGATCAGAGGATATCAATGAGACTTGATGATTAAATGCACTGTGGCATTCCAGATTGAATCATGGAACAGAAAAACTGGTGAGGTCGAAATGAAGTCTGCAGTTTACTAATAGTTTCATATCAATATCAATATCTTGGTTTGACACATATATGGCGGTAATGTAAGAGGTTAAAATTAGGGGGAACAGGATGAAGAGTTTATAGAAACTCTTACACTATCTTTGTAACTTTTCTTTAAATCACAGATTATTCCAAAATAAATAGTATAAAGCAAAACAAACACAAAAATTTAATCAGGAGATTTGCATGACTGTTTTTCTAAATCTAGAATTAGACTCAGAAAGAAGAATGGAAGCTGAACCAAGAGATTTTCAAGAAAATATCAATATGAAAAGTAAAACTTTCATAGAATGCACAACCTGGAAGCCTTCCTTACAATGCAGTTGTAAATAAAGTATCTTAAGTAATAATAAAAATGAAAATCAATCAACATTTAGGAGACAGCAATACTATAAATTAGGAGAGTTGTAAGTTATTAAAGAGTACAAAAATGAGGCAAGATTTTAGAATAGAATTATCCATTTAATAAATGATAGAAACAAAAAAGATGCTAAGAATTTGAACTTGAACAAACATTAGATTCAGCGATATATGACACTTGTAAATTGGATCACTGAATTTAAGCTTTGGGTTGGATATTAGCACCTAAAGATTAGGAACAAATCAAGAGCAGTAGGACAGATGTCTAGGCAAAAACTGCATCGATGTTCTAATATTAACCAGGAATGAATTTCTATCTGTTTCCCTCCCACTAAGAGGCTCCTGTGCTTTTCCATTTGCTCTGTAGCAGCATGATCTTCTGCAGTTTAAGTGTGCTGAAGCAGATTTAAGAGAACGTGTGTCTCCAGGAATCTCCCAAAAGTATGTATTGTAAAATCCTTTAAAATGTAAAGTTACTTAAAATGAAAGGTATATATATTGAGAATTTCCTTGAGCAATTTTAGCACAATTTTTCTTCTTTCCCCAAGTCTATTTTAACATTGAAAATTATATTCACCAAAACATGAATCTTTTACAATTGCATAGAATTCCATCTTCAATATTTGTTTCCATAAACGTTTTTAACTCATTTTGCAGTATATTGAAAAATATAGATGAAAACCTAGATACTTTAATTTTATTCCATCACTCGGTTAAATGCTCATTTTTTTTTTTTGTAGTTGGCATTCTGGCTCAAAACAACAACCAAAAAATTAATAAAATTCCTTTATATGTTACTAAGTTCCTGCTTCCATTCTTCACTAAGTTTCTCTAATACATTTTCAGTGTTTCCTAGACCTACTCATAAAATGATGTCCAGGCAGTATCCAAAGTTCATTTGTAGATGCATCTTGGCATAATTTATTCACCTGCACATATCTTTTCACATTCATTATTTAAAAATTTTTTTTCTCGTTGCCTATTATATGTGAATATTGTGCCAAATGCTCTGTATACAGTGGTAAACAAGATAGCTTTGGTTTTCTATCCTCACAGAGTTAATTTCTAATGGATCCAAGAATACATATAATAAGTAATTAGATAAATAATGAATAATAAATGTTTGGTGGAAAAAGTAACAGAGTTATAAGGAAGCACAATCATGGTGACTGGCCACACCTACAGGTCATGTTGAGTTTTTAAGATGAGACCTGAATACACTAGAATATGAACATTATGATTTAAGGGATGATGTCTACTGTAATCACTTAGCATGTCTCAGCACCTGTGTTGGTTTTAAAAGATTTATGTACCTTAGAAAAGCCATGCTTTAATCCTAATTCGATTTTGTAAAGGCAGCATTTCTACTAATTCCTATTCAGTGCTGCATGTTTGAAACTTTAATTAGATCATCTCCCTGGAGATGTGACTCAATCAAGAGTAGTTGTTAAGCTGGATTAAGTGGAGACATGTCTCCACCCATTTGGGTGGATCTTGACTAGTTTACTGGAATCCTATGGAAGAGGAAACATTTTGGAGAATGAGAGAGATTCAGAGAGCAGAAAAGAATGACATAGCCACAAGAAGCAGAGAGTCCACCGCCAGTGACCTTTTGAGATGAAGAAGGAAACACCTCCTGGGGAGCTTCATGAAACAGGAAGCCAGGAGAAAAAGATAAAAGATGATGCAGTGTTTGCCATGTGCCTTTCCCAATGAGAGAGAGACAGTGACCATGTTCACCATGTGCCTTCTCACTTGAGAGAGAAACCCTGAACTTCATCGGCCTTCTTGAATCAAGGTATCTTTCCTTGGATGCCTGAGATTGAACATTTCTACAGACTTGTTTTAATTGGGACATTTTCTTGGCCTTAGAACTATAAACTTGCAACTTATTAAATTCCCCTTTTAAAAAGCCATACCGTTTCTGGTATATTGCATTCCAGTAGCAGCAAACTAGAACAGCACCCAGTACACTATTTATCTGACATCAATTAAAAAAAAAATAGCAAATGAAAACTATGGAATAAATGGCTAATGAATAAAAGAGTTAGGCAGACAATGAGATTTGGTGGTGATATAGGTGTAAGGTTATAGGGAGAAAAAAGAAACTATAAAGGCTTAAATGTGAGAGAATATAGTAGATTAAAAGAAAAAAGTTCACCATTACTAGTTGAATAAAGAAGAGAAGCTGGAGAGCTATATGAAGAACAGATACTCAGGATTTTTAAGACAATTAGAGCCCACTGAAATGATTTAAACAAAAGATTCTCATAATTACAGTATCAAATTGCATTTCAGAAAGATTGCTTTGGCTGCTCAATAGTTGGAGGCTTTGAGGGACCAAATTTGGTGGAACAATGATTTTAAAGTATATAAAAGTCATTATCCGGCTGAGTTAGGATGGTGTCATGGTCAGGTTAATGTGTCAACTTGGCCAAGTGGTGGTACCTGTTTGTCTGGGTGGGCAAGTGCTGGCCTGTCTGTTGCAATGAGGACATTTCATAGAAATAAATTATGATCATGTCAGCTGCATCCACAGCTGATTCCATTTGTAATCAGTAAAGGGGAGTGTCTTCTGCAATGAGTGATGCTTAATCTAATCACTGGAAGCCTTTTAAGGAGGATTCAGATGAGACAGGCTGTCTTCCTGCTTCAGCTGGTGAGCCTCTCCTGTGGAGTTCATCCAGACCCTTCTTTGGAATCGTCGGCTTCACAGCCTGCCCTGCGGATTTTGGACTTCGTGTTTCCGCAGTTATGTGAGACACTTCTATAAATTTTATATTTGCAAGTGTTTCCTGTTTATTCTGTTTCTCTAGAGAACCCTAACTAATATAGATGGTGTCTGAGACTATTAAAATGGCAGGATTTTGAGAAAAGTAGGCACATTCCAGAAGTATCTAATGTGGAAAACATGATAGGTCTTAGTGATTAATTAGATGTGATGGATAATGGAGAAGGCAGCATCTAAGATTTCCAGAAGCTAAGGGAACTAAGGTGACAGTGGTACATTAGAGGAAAACAGGGCTGCACATGAAGACTCAGATGCTGGATGCTAACCACATGAAGATGCCAACTTTACATGTCAATGAGGGGTACAAAGGAGATGCTGTTTTCTTCCTTCATAAAATGATTACATGATGTGAAGGGTAGTGTTATCTAGGGATTTGTAGGCTTAATTTCCAGGAGGTAATTGTTTTAATTGAGATGCCATTTCTGAGCCTTTTGCCTCAAAGAAGGTAAGGACTTCCTGCTGTTGCTACTATAACGGTTGAAAAGTCATGTGCCATGTAGGAGGGAGGGCAATGAGCTTAGAGAGAGAGGCCACATCCGAGCAACAAAAGAGGTTCTCTGCAGGTGACTCTTTGGCCTAATTTTAAATTGGCTTAGCTCATCCTTTACAGGAATAAGTTCCATGGGGGCGAACCCCAAGATTGAGGGCTCAGTCTATTGCTTTGGTTGTCCCCACTTCTGATAATATAAAAAATTCTCCAGATGGGGAAGTGGAATATTTCCTTCTTTCTCCCCGTTTCCCTGAGGGGACTTTGCAGATACCTTTTTATTCACTGCCCCAAATTACTCCAGGATATATGGGGGCATCACACTAACCTGAACAAACCAACAAAATCTCATGCCCTATTCAAGACTCCATGTACTTACAATGTTTAACTAAACTGACCATACAAGTTAATTTAGGAAATGTGCTACCCAAAATAGAAATTTTGCAACCAATAATAATCTGTCCATTTAGTCGAACACAGAATTTGAAGTTTTAAAGTATGGACAATATCATCCATTACCCTGTATTCTGATATACCTGAGTTCTATCCAGATCAGTTTCATTTGTATCTCTACTTGAAGTCTGACCACTTTTCCAACCTTTTAAACAGTCCCTGCACAGGATACTGATGATTTTCATAGCTTCAGAGCTCTAGCTCTAAGTCTCACATGTCACATAATTACTCAAGGTTTCTAGGAATGACCATGTGATACACAGATAGCTCAGTATCTCAGAATTTAAAATTAACAGTTATACCTCCTGAATATATGTGACTGCTGTAAGAGCTTACAATCTAGGAGCCTTTACAATAGACCCTAACCTGATAACCCATGTTCTCTACTTTAGTTCACTGAGTTTTTAATATTATAGTTAGTCCGTATGATTGAGGCATGATAATATTTCTCCTTTTGTTCCTGACATTTAATTCAACACACAGTCCTTAAGGTTCATTCACCTATTTGCATGCTCACAACTTCATTCCTTCTTGCAGCTGTTCAGTAGTCCATTGTATATATGTACCATAGTTTCCCCTTCCATTCCGCTGTGGTTGTAACCTTACTCCACCTCCATTCATTGTGGATTGGGAACATTGCCACCATAAACATGTGTGCAAACACAAGTGTGCAAATGTATATTTGTGCCCCCACACTCAGTTCCTCCAGCTCTACATTGGGCAACAGGGTTTTAGGATCATATGTTAAAACTACCCCTAGTCTCCTGTGGAGCCATTGCACCGCCCTCCAGGGGGCTGTACTTCTCAGTTTCCCTATGTACTGATAACTTCAATGTAACATAACTTCTTGGAAATAACCAACAAAGTTGATTCACCAAAATATTAGGCCAAAACTTTGAAAAATTAAAAAAGTTGAGAAGTTGTACATCCCAGCCTCTCTTCTTGGACTCACTTGATAACTAGGACAAACAATATAAGACCAAGTAGAGGGCTGTAATACCATAAAAAGTGTTCTCTTAGGGAAAATAAAAGTTCTTGAATATTCTGTTATCCAGAGGCACTAAACATGTTTTCATTTGTGTCTAAATCTGGGGCCAAATATATAATGGCTTTCTTGACTTGATCTGTTCTTATCCAATCAAAGGCTTATTTTTATTTAGATATAAGATGATCGCCCCCGCCAAAAAAAAAATGTTCCCTTATATTAGGTATTCAAAAGAAAGTCACACAAAAAAAGTATTTTGTGATCCACAAGCCCCCAAAAAACTATCATTGATATATTAGGACACTAAAAAACACCTCTTCTGCAATTAAATTAATAAGGAAGTATTTCACCTACTGGCCAGTCTTGTTTTGATAAATAGGTAGGATCAGTTTAAATGGACACCAGTGTTTTCGCTATCTGCCCACTGTTCTCCAGAGAAATTGTTTATTAAGATAAATGAATGCTATCTCTTTTAGAATGTTAGGAGTTATAAGAAAAAAGGTTTACTTTTTAGTTGCTTATATGATTGAATATTATATAGAAATTTACTTAATTCTCTCCAAAAGAAGCAAAAATTCAGGGATTTAAATGCCTATTTTGTCAGGAAGATAATTGACAATTTTGATGAGAAATCAGTTATAAGAGTTTAGTTACTGTGAGAATATGGATTCTGAAGCAAAAGAGTTGTGAAAGAAAACTGGTTAGCCTTGTCAAAATGGAATGAATTGTACGAATGCTCAGTATACTGGAGAAGTAGGGAACCATTATATGGCAAAATCCATGGGGATTTGTCCTTATTGTGCTAAATTACTCCTCATTATCACTTCCAATATACCTCAGGAGCCTTCCAAATCTGGGGATGGAATAGACTAGAAAGAATCAAGTCAGGAAGATGCCAGTATATGGTAGTTGTATATAAACTTAGCCAACAGTCTATTTTATTCAATTTTAGAAGAGGTATTAACTCTCCTTACCTATCATTGTTGTCCTAGTCACAAAAATAGTTTGAATTAGTGGTCCACACACTTGACTTTGAACTATTAGCTCTAAAACATGTTTTTAAGCCTTAGATCATCCTTTCTGGAGGATGATAATTCTCATTGTTAACGTGACACACAAGATTTAACAATATTACACATGTGCCACCATTTTCTCCCTTTGCCTTTTACTAAAGAGCAACGTAAGGTCTGGACCATGTGGTCCAATATTGTAACCACTAATGACTTTTCAAATGTGACCTTTTCATTTTAACTTAAATAAAATTAGATACAATTAAACATTCAGTTCCTCTGTTTTACTAGCCACTTTTCAAGGGTTCAATAGTCATATATGACTAGAGGCTTGATTATAGAACATTCCTATCAACCTAAAAAGTTCTATGGAGCAATATTGTCATAGAGTTAACAGAAAACACAGCTGTGTTAAGTTATGTGATCACTCCCAAATGACTGGGTTATTATATACTTAATAATCATTTTCTAATGAATGAGAATCATGTATGAAAAGAAACTATTTTGGTGATTGAAATTTCAAAATAAATTTTCACAAAGACAAAAACAGGTATAGATGTAGATTAGATTCTCACCTTAATCCATAAAATCTGTTTAATTCCAACAGTCATTGAACTGTATTACTAATCAAGTCCTTCCAAGTCTAGCATATTTTTGTAGCAAACATTTCCAAAAAGAATGCTTAAGCCATATCATCTCAACGACACCCATTACAAATTTCTAAATATAAAGCTATTTACACAATGAAGCAGAAAATTGTACAGAAAATAATCCAGTCTGATTAGTTTATGGACTAACTAATAATTAAATTCCCCTATAGCACAATTGGTACAGTAGATTTTATTTCCAAAGACTGGCAACAAATACCCCTTTCCCAGTATTTTAGCAATGTGACATTTCTTTTTTCTGTCAAAAGGCAGAATCTATTTCCCTCACCTTTAATTTGGGCTGTTTAAGATCACAATCCATCCCAATTTGTCCAAGAATCCCATGGTTTTAGCACTGAAGATCAATTCCAAACAATCTCTTGTTTGATCAATTCCAAGCTAATCTCTTGGGTTTAAGGAAACAGGGATGGTGGGTGGGTCAAGCTGTTTTGACCAATAGAAGGCGGCCAAAGGAAGTGAGGCTGTTGAATTTCTGATACTAGGTTTTTAAGAGCTCCATAACTTCTGCCTTTCCTGATTGGGATTCTGCTTCTTGGAACCTAGTGGCCATGTTATAAAGAAACCCAAAGGAGTACAGTAGGAGGCCCACTCAGAGGAGAAACAAACCTGCGGGTTTACAGCTGAGTTCGCAACCATCAGCCAACATTGTAAATGAGGCCATTTTGGAAAAGTTAGTCATTCCTGTACCCTGGAGCTCACCAACAAGTCAGAGAACTACCTGGTTCACCCACAGAATCATGAAAATTAATTAAATGCCATTTTTGTTTTACTAATTTGGGGATGGTTTATTATGCAGTAATAGATCATTGAAACAAAGAGTACAAAGACGGCAATGTTTAAATATTCATGGTGGACTACCCCTGGACTTGTAATCACAATGTAGACTTTAAATTCCAGATCATCATGTGATAGCTTGATGAACCCAAATTGCTTGTTAATAAACTGGAGATTATAAAACCTTAAAAAATTTTGGGAATTGTCCAACAAGATGATGCATATATAAAAAAACAAAACAACTTTTAAACCACAAAGTAGTATGCAAACACAAAATAATATTGTCATTTCAATCATGAAATTACATTCACTGTTATCCTGTGATTAAACTTTAAACAAAGCAAGGTCTATTTAGAATATGAGTATTATTAAAGTTCAGAGAAAGGTGAAAGTTATGATTAGTTTCCATAATATTTTATTAATAAAAATCTTTTGACTTCTAGCCCAAAAGGTAAGACAGCAGCACACTTTATTTCTATCTTAGCTAATACATTAAGTTATTTTGTAAAATATCAAGAATTATCCTTTCATGTTCGCTTAGAACCTATAAAATTATTTCAGACCTCATGAGATTCTTTCTGCATTGCATTTCACTGTAGGGGCTTTTGTTCTGTTATTTTAAAGTTTCAAAGTTTACTTTGCTCTTGCTATTAAATTCTCATCAGTTTTCCTGTTTCTGGTTTATTTTCTCTGTGATATGGGTAGTGTAAAGAGCATAATTCAGTTAAAGTAACACACAGCTTCTAGCTCTTACGGTGTTATAAGAAGAAAGTGGTTCCCTTGGCAGTAGGGTCTTTGAAAGATTAGAGAAAAAGGGAGTGTTGCGTATTAAAGAGATTTAATGAACAGGAGATCTGAAATCTTTTTATAGATACATATATTTTGGGGAGGTGGGAGATTCTTATTTTTCTGTTTGGCTGGTAAGCAGAAGTACCAAATCATGCAAAGCTTCAGTAAAAATTCAATGACGTTATAGAAAAGGTTAACCTTCGGACTTCCAGATTTTCATATAGAAATGATGCTAAAAGCAGATTACAGGAAGGCCACAATATTTTATGAGTCAGAGTACATTTCAGAACATGGAAAAAGTAAGGTCTTGAGCTTTCACCGTGCAAAATTATTTTTATCTTTTTCATGGTTAGTATAATGCAGAGGCATTTTTAAACTTGTGATAGAGGACCCATTAAACTTAGTGCTGAAATTGGAAGGAGGAAAATTACACACAAGGGGTCTTTAACACATTTTGGGTCTCACAGCGTTGACACTCTCCCACTGATTTTTGTCCTGGCTCTGATGAGTAGATGAGAGAAGTGCCTGTTGTCTGGAGTTTAATGTCACAGCAATTAAATTCCCACAAGAAGCAGCAGCTTTAGGAGATGTGATTAGATTGGAGACACTGATGCTTGTTTTGATTTTGAAAATGCATCATCGATCACTGCTACTGATTTCAGCAGCGGCTTCAGCTGAAGGGAGGCCGGGACTTTGTTGCTGGTTTATATTTAACTCTTGGGGGAAAATGAAGTCTTCCCCTGCCTGCCAAGCCTTTTCTCTGATATGTGGCTGGTGCCTTCAGCAGATAATTCCAAAGATGTCATATAACCTTTATTTCCCAGAGGTCATGTTGATTTTTTTCTTCTCACTCTGACCTCAGAAAAGACTTATTCATTTTACATCTGACATCAGACCCTGAGAAAACAAAGTAAGTTTTGGCTTTTCTGTCAGGGCCTGCTGGTATTCTTTTGTGTTTTTTATTTTTGTTACTATGGACTGGCTTGGAACATGTTCAGTGTGTGTGTGTGTGTGTATCATTATCAGTGGTGCACGGGATGCTGAAAGAATTCTAAGAACTTTATTGAAACCAACTTATTTTTAGGAAAAAGGGAAAAAGCATCATCAATACTAGGTAGGCTTCAAATGAGGCAAGATAAGCATTTCCAGAATGCAATTTTGGGAGCTCTGTGGTAAGCATTCCTTACTTCTCATATTATCTATTGGCAGGATTTCAGATACTACAGAGACTGTTATCTGTATACATGTGAAAAAAAAATCAGGAGGGGGTGGTGGGAAAGAGATAAACCATGTCAGGGAATCAGACATAGTCCCACATGGGCAGTTCCCCTATTAAAAATTCAGTAAGTCTGTGGTTCACAGACAAGACTTCTTTAGCCACCATTTTAAAAAAGATTCTGTACCCTAGCAGCTTCGAAATCCCAAATTCCAGAATATATTATTGAATGGCACCTACATTTGAAAGTATAGTTAAATACTATGCATAATATTGCTCATAGTATTGAATGCATGATTTTTTTATTCAAATAAAAGTTCCCATAATATAATTGTGTGTACAAAGTGGCCATCATATATTGAAACTTAATTGGCAGAAAACCTATGTAATAAAAATGCATAAAAGGTGAGTAGTGGAACCAAGCAATTATTTGACTAATTATATAAGTAAAGCTAACTAATGTGTATTACTGACAGTTCTCTAATTTTTCCCCTAAAAGACCCTAAAAAAATAATATTTACTTCAACTGCTAAACTTTCCTAGTGTTCATCTTTAAATTATTTAAATTTTATTTTAGAAACAGAAACACTGAATATGTTGGCTGCTGTTTCCATAATAAAGAATGCTATAAAAAAGTACCAGTTAAAATGTCAGCCTTTCCTAAAATATTTATATTACACTGAAGTTCTCTTAGTTTGGCAGGGCTGCTATAACAAAATATCACAGTCTGTATGGTCTAAACAGCAGGAACTTACCACCTCACAGTTTTGGAGGCCAGAATTCCAAAAAGCAGGGTTGGAAGAGGCCACGCCATCTCCGAAGTCTGTACAATTCTGGTTGTGACTCAGTCTCTGCCTCCATTGCATGGCCAGCTGTCTCATTCGGTCTCTTCCTCTGGCTTCAATTTCCATTCCAAATTCCCTTTGCATACATGGACTCTAACCACTAAAGATTATGGTCCATCTGAATTCAATGTGACATCATCTTAATAGGATCTTCAAAGATCCTGTTTATAAGGAAGTCTATGCCCACATGATAAGGAGCTGGGACATAAAGAGCCCATTTACAGTGACTCGAACATGTGTCATGGAGGGCCTCATTTAATCCCCAGAAATCATCCCTTTTACATGAAAACAGCATCTTAAAAAATAAAGGAAAATGTACTTTAAAAATGATTAAGCATGTTATATTCTCGATCTATGTGGATATGGCTTCCAAAACCAGCTCCACCATGTAGTTTTGTGATTTTAGGAAATATATATATATATAATTTTGTTAATCCTTGGCGAATTTATCTGCACATGGAGATTATAATTATGCTTTGCTCACAGATTCATTAGGAGACTATAATGAAATAATGTGCATGAATCACTTTATATGAGTAGGTGGTATATAGAAGGAGCTCAATAAATATTAGGGACTGCTAGACTAGCTGTTGAAGTATAATTTGTAAGAAATTATATCTTAAAAGATTACTTTGTTATAAGAAATAATCCTTCATCACTCATTGATAAATAATTTGTTCAGTAGCAACTCTGAGTCAGGCCAGTTGCTGGGTGCTTAAGATTCAAAGCAAACTAAAACAGCATTGAAACGTTTAAGAGCAGAAGTTTGGATTGGGGCAGAAAAGAATAATATTGTACTCTAAAAGAAGACAGCAATGGGGATCTAAACTAGGTAACAGCAAAATCAAGAAGGGACACCTAAAAACAGGTGGGTCCTTAACCCTTCCTAGAAGAAGTAATGGTGCATCATGTCACAGAGAATGAGGTGGACAGATATCCACAACACAAAGGTTATAAGCATGAGAAATGACAGTGTGAAGATTGGAAATAAAAGCATAAGGGAGAGAGTGCAATAGGTGAGAGTTGGAGAGGTAGGCAAGGACCAGTCATTGAGAACCTTGAATGTCTCTTAAGATTTTCTGAACTAATTATCCACATGATGGGTAGCCATTAAGCAGCAAAGAGATGCAATCAAAATTTCCTTTTTAAAAATATCATTCTGACATTTACAAGGATGGTATTTATAAGGTCATTGGTACCAATTTAGACTGGGTCCTTAATCCTTACAGCAGAATATGACTTTGGTCAAGAGCCTAAATCAAGTAAAGAGGTTAAATTATTAATCCATGCCATTTTTTTAATGGGAGCTAATCCAGATGTCCCCTCTCTCATGACATGTATGCCCTGATGCTTGTCCCACTCATCAGAAGAAACTTCCACTTCATCTACTTCACCTTAAGCCATCTCCAAAATTAGCTAATTTCAGTGATTGCCCTAAAATAAATTTAAGCCTATTAAAAAACTTCTCAGAATCTTGAAGTTGATATTGCTGTATTTAAATCGGTGTTAATTCTACAGATATGACTTGCTATCATGCAACATTAGCTCACAAATATGCATACGTTACTAAACATGAAATTTGGAGACAATAAAAACTCAAAGTAGAGAAGAAAGGATCTAAGGGTTTTGAGTAGCCAGAAGAACACACAGAATGAAAGCGTTAGAATGAAGTGAGCTGAGAAGGGAAATTTTTAAGATTGTACTGATATTGGCAATGAGATTCATTCGTCTAAAACATATTTAGAAGTTATTTTTAATGTGGCCTGGAAGCCATCATGAGTTTGATAGCAAAATTTGATCAATGCTGAACATTTATTTTTATAAACTATCATATACATTAGTTTCCAGTGACATTCATCATATATAACAATGACCAGAATGTTTTGAAATAAGGGACATGCTTGATTATCTCAAGTTTAATGATCTCAGGATTTTCTAAGAACTTAACCTCTCAGCTCTAAATTAGTGAGACATAAGGACATTAAATACTTATATGAAATCAAGTGTACAATCCTGAATTAGTGACACAATGAAGAGTGATATTCTTGGATAGTCTATGTGTAATTAAAGCAGGTATACAATAATACTTCATGTATTCAAATCTTGTAGCAATTAGATTATGTCAAAATGACTAATTTCTTGCATCATACTACAAATATACTATATTAAAAAATATACTACACCACTGTATACACACACACACACTTCTAGAGAACAATTTGTATAAAGGTTTTTCGAAATCTACACACTACAGTGCAACACAGTAGTGAATTGGGGAGTACATTAAATGGCATTTTCATGGATTAAAGGGAGAAATGTCTTTATGCAAGGACCGAAGAGCATTTATTACATAAAACTTTGAGTTTTCAAGGAATGATTTGATGATTTGGGGGTAATGAGTAAGTCACCTGCTAAATAAAGTTATCACAAAATGAAGGAAGCCTCGAGTTCCCTGGATTTGTTAAACCAAGAGATACATCTTTCTTTCCTTAGTCTTCAGGTTGTGATCTATAGACACAACCAGCAAATGTTAAGAATAAGGATTATTCAAGATGTTTCATTTTAAATGCAACCTACAGATTTGATTGTTGTACACATTTCTTCATTTTATCACATTTATGTTATAGTGTTTAAGAGTATTTCAAATAGCAGGTATTTTCAATTGGGAATTTTCCTCATAAAATGGAATCATTGATGTAATTCAGAATGAACAGTAGAAGTTCTTCCTTCAAGTTTAAGACAGATATTGAAAGCAGTGGATTATCAGGGAATAATGCTATTAACTGGTATTCTACGCTAGCCTAAGGCATTTTCATTATGCTTATTACTCAAGTAACTTTTTCCAAAACAAAATTGTATTTTCTTTCGGGGCATGTGGAAGAAATTGTTTCAAATAAATAATCAGAAGTAAAATGCCAAAGCTGATAGAGACATAGCCTCTTTTCTATTGTAGGGTTTCCTTTTGTGCATTGTTTTGATTTGCTTTTTATTGAAATTTTGAATGACACTAGTTTCCATTTAAATGAAATAATGCTTTTAAAACCAAGGCCATGATATGCATCAAATATGGGAAAGAGAAAGAAAGGAAGGAAAGGAGGAAGGGGGAAGGAAGGAAGAAAGGAAAGAATAAGGGAAAGAAAAAAGGAACAGGAAAAAAAAGAGAAGAAAATATGAAAATGAAATTTTCCAGTAAATAACATTCAATTGCAATGCACATATTTACATGTAAGTACTGTATCACAGAAAAGAATACTGTAAGCTTAAGGACAAACTCAAGATTGTCAGGAGAAGTGATTAATTTTGCTCTCATTCCCATTTTCTCAAAAATCTTTGTCTTCAGAGTGGATAAATGCAGTGTCACTCTGGGTTCGCTTGGCAATCTTAAAATTGTCACAAGAATGGATTGGGTGCCGTTTTCTCTTCTTGTTACGATCTTTGTCATGAGCTCTCACAGACCTTTTAATGCTTGATGTGCTCTCATTCTCATTACATATTCTCATTCCCATAACAAAGATTATAATGAAAGAAGAAAATGTCATAAAATTAATCCATTCTCATAACAGTCTGTAACGAGGGCAGAAAATTGAGCAAAATTAATCCGTTCTCATAACAATCTGAAGATTGTAATGAGAACAGAGAATGGCATGAAATTTATCCTTCTTGTGACAATCTTTAAATTGTAGCAGGGCAGAAACGGGATACAAGATTAACAAGCCCTGGGGACAAAGGCTCTAACTAGAACCAAAAATCATGCAAAATTAATTTGTGTGTGCGCATGTGTATATATGTGCAGGGGCTTCACAAAAGCCTGAAATTATAAAGCCTGTTTCCATTGGGATGTCTTATTAAAATCAGTAACTATTTTAAATTGCCTTAAAATACTTAGAGCCTGACACCTTTGTTAAGAAGCCAAATTAAAACAAATATGGATGTTCACTTTTCAAGTAGACCCTGAGGGCAAAACTATTTTAGTAAGTAGGATAGGGAAGAAAGTGGGATTTGTTACTGAACTCATGAATAACCCATTTGTTACCTAATAACTTTAATTTAAAACTATTCACTTAAAATAAATAACATACTGTATTAGTCTAATGTTGAAGCAATAATTATGACCACAGATCTCAAAATATTTGTATACACAACTGATCCATGTGTTGATGTATGCATATTCTACAGCCTAACATATTACATCTCATTTCCAACAACAACCATCAATGTTCAAATATGTAGATTTTTCTTTACTCATTCTAACTTTAAAAATACTTCTCCTAATGTATATTCTCTTCACTCGAGACACTTAATGACTTGAATATATGATTGTTTTTCACAATGGTATACTTTTAAATATCCTCAGTTTCTAAAAGAATATTCCACTCAGACAACACTTTCATAGGACTACAAACTTATTAAGGCAGAATTTGAACAGCTTTTTATTTTCTCCATCATTTATATTGGATCATAAACAATAACCTAATATGCTAGTTATTCTTACTTATTAGGTCACACATATTTGTGCTTGAAATGTATTTTAAAAATACTTCCTTAGCACTTATACTAAAACATCCTTTATAAATGGATTATGAATGTCTTCACCTATGTGAAAATTGCAAACTTTTTTCCTCAGTACAGGCTTATTACAGACAAGTGGTCATTTCATTTACTTAAATAACAACCCATCCTTTTAAAGGTATATATTTGGAGCTAAAAAGAAGTAGAAAAACATTAAGTACTTTAGAAAGTTTCTTTTTGTGACATCTAAACAAAAACTCTCATATTTATTATTGTTTTCCCTTTTTAAGGACTTTGCACCTCTAATGACATTTCAAAAAATTGCAAATATATCAGTGAAATTGCAACAAGTTATTGGGATCCAAACCTATCTTGTGGGATTTTCCTCATATTTTAAAATAAAATATCTATTTGCAAAATCTCACCGTTATATGTAATTATTTCACTGGCCTAGAATGTACTATTGAACATCAGTTGTCTTAAACATAAAAGAATTTCAATAATTTTGCAAGTTTAAATAATTAATTTAAATAATAGATTTATCTTTAGTTGTCACTATTAGGTTTTTCATATATGGATACTAGGTTTGAATCATTTGCTAAACTGTATCTTCTGCTTTTCCTTTTGACAGGATGAATATACAATTATAACCACAATTAAGAGTGCCTCTTTGATAAAAATAAAGCTAAAGTTTAGGCCAATATAACTAAATCTGGACATGGTGATGAGAAACATGCAGGGTCTGGGTTTAAATTGCCACCCATTTTTCTACATCCAGAGAGAAGATAAATATAGTGATTCATAGTACTTGTGAAAACCTTCAGAAAGTAAACCTTTTGCTTCATGGAAAAATGAGAAATTTGGGAGGTTGCACTTTTCATCATCAACAAAAGCTATTTTTGCAGACGAAAGAAGAAATGAAAAACTTTTCATTTAGTTAGCTGTCCCTGGAAAGGTTGTAAAAGGTCCTATCATGAAAGACATAAAGGAAGAGCTGTTCATAGAAAGCTTTTAAAGAACAAACACCATAAGCACAGATTCATATGGTAGGTGGAATATTGTAGGAAGGTACAGGGGGCAAAAGCACCAGGATATGATCTGAGAAAGAGGGGAATCTTCTCTGTACTTTTCCATTGTTCCTACCTTTTTATACTTAGCTATAGATATGATCCAATTTAATGTTCTGTGCTGGGTAAAAGACCAATATTTTCAAAAAATAAATGAGTGGAAACTATTCAAAAATTAGCTTACTAAATAGCACACCACTGGATAGCTTTACAAAGTGTCGTCTTGTAATTCCTGTGTGATATGTGCTGTCATCAAAATGGATTCATCATTCAAGGTAGGCCCATACAAATTGCACTGGTATGATACTCAGGTGTTTTTTTTTTACCTGCACTTATTGATGGAGCCTATTAAATAACAATATATCTTATGAGAAAGTATCAATAGCCTTCAGTTACATGAATACAATTTATATCAATCCCTTTTTGAAAATGAAGGATTCATTATATTTTAGAATAACAAAAAACGTTTCTGCATGAGTATATGGAGACTGAGCTGTCTTTTTTGCCAACCATCTGAAAATTACTTTGGAGGGAAATATCTCAAACTATAGTGAGCAGAGGGGAGGGAGAAAGGGACCTTGAGGAAAGGAGTGATTGTATAACACAGGACGTGGTGAAAAGAGGAACACTGCGTAAGGAACAAGTGGAAAACACAGTAGAAACCGTACAGATGGGAGGAGAGTTAACAAGGGATTTGAGGATTGATCAAATTGTTGGCTCTGGCTGTAACACAAAAACATTTTTCTCTATGTCACCTACAAAATATTCAATAATTTACTGGCATGATGGAACTTTATCAGGAAGCTTGGTGAAAGTTAAGGTGATAGTAAGATACCTGAGTTACACACAGAGGGACTGGAGAAAATGTAGTATTTAAAGGAAGAATAAAGTATAAAACCTTGTATTTTAAAAATCATTCTTAACTAAAATCTACCATTTTTCCTTACTGTCTTTATATATCTCCATTGTAAAGGAATTATTTTCATTTGTCATTCATTTTCAAAAAATCTCTGGACTAGTATTTTGAAATCATGGGAATATTCTGTTCTTCAGTGATATTTCTCCCATGGGTTTTAGAATTCATTGGTAATAATTGTTAAAGGTAAAGGGAGACAACTGAGAAGAGCGCTGTGGGAAGATGGTGGAGTAGGGAATTCTAGGACTCAGTCCTTCCACCAAAACAGGCAGGAACTGTCTGAAACAACTATTTTGAAACCTTAGTGGCCAGAAAAAGTGTACGGCATCCAAGGAAGAGTAGGAGGAAGCAGGAGGAAGCAGAAGGTAAAGACAACTTATTTTACCATAAAGTATGGTGAAGAACAGTAAATCATTCTCTGCATGGTGGCCATCAGTGTCAAACCCCCACTCTTGTCACAGGTTGCCATGGGGTCCAGACCCTGACTAGCTTGCTGATGACAGAAAGAGACATAAAAGTCCTGTTCCTCAAGACCAAGGGTGACATGACTGATCACTGATTGTGGCTTTTGATTAGTGACTTCAGATCATAGGGGCCCTGTAGCTGAAGGCAGGCTGGTGGCATGGAGACTTAAAGATGCTGTGCTCCTTGCTGGACAGGTCAGGAAAGTTCAGCACTGGGAGCTGTCAGAGAAGCTCACGGTGCCATTCCTGATCCCCTCCCCCAGGCAGTTTGGAGCTGTTCTCTACCACCTTCAAGGGTCCTTGGTCCTATTTCAGCTGAAAAAGATTGACTTGGGAAAGTACCCCCCCAGCATGCCCCTCCTCCCAGAATTTACCCTCCAGGCAAAATTAGTTTAAGACAATAAAAGAATGTAAATCACTATAGAGGTGGACAGTCTGAGACAAAGGTCTCTAAGCTTCAGACACCTGAGAAAAAGGAAGGCAATCTCCAGGGAAACACAGGGGCAACTAAACTCCTGTAAACAGGGGAGCTCCAAACAAGTCACAAGCAAAATGGAGGACAAGACACAAGCCCAGAAAGACAGGGAAAACCCTTCAGACTGCATTTGCCTTGGGCAGACCTTTCTGGTAAGAGGCTGAAGCTCAAGAAAATTTCTGTCATATAACCAGCTGGTTACAAAACCAAGAAACAGACATCTCTGAAAATAACTCCCAGAATAACATTTAAAAATACTAGAATATACAGTGTGCATGAAGAGTACAAGACAAACAAACAAACAAACAAACAAAAAACAGCAAGAAATGATGGTCAACCAAAAGAGAGGATAAAAATCCAGAAAACTCAAATGAGGAAAATGAAAATGTGGGCATATTGAAGAAAGCATTTTAAAAATGATCTTAAAAATAGTCAAGAAGATGAGGGGTGATATAGAGAAAGAACTGAAGAGGCAATATGAAAGTCTTAGTAAAGAGATAAAAATTTTAAAAAGGAACAAAGCAGAACTCTTGGAGTTATTCATAACAATAACTGAAATGAAAGTGCTCCAGCAGATTGGAGATGGCAGAAAAAAGATTCTGTAAACTTGAAGACAAGACACTTGAATTGAAACAGGCTGAGGATCAGAAAGAAAACTGAATTATCAAAAGTGAAAATAGGCTGAGAAACCTTCAGTAAACCATCAAGTGCACCAATATTGCAGCGTGGGAGTCCCAGAAGGGGAAGAAAGACAAAAAAAGGAGCAGAAGGAATATTCAAAGAAATAACAATAAAGTTCTTCCCCAATTTAGCAAAAGACCCTTGTACATCCAAGAAAGCCAGAGAACAACAAACAGGATGAACTTGAAGAAAATATACCCTATCACATATCGATCATACCACTGAATAAGAAAGACAAAGAGTCAGTTCTGGAAGTTGCAAGAAAAAAATTGATGTATTATATGCAGGAAGTCCCAATTATATTGAGTATTAATTTCTTATCAGAAACCAGGGAGGCAAGAACACAATGGGTTGAAATACTTAAAATGCTGAAAAAAAAAACAAAACCCAAAACTATCAGGCAAAATATTTACATCCAGACAGACTATCTTTCAAAAATGAGAGAGACATTAAGATATTCTCAGATTAAAAAAAAAAGCTGAGCTTGTTCATTACCGCTAGTATGTCCTATAAGCAAAGCTACAGGGAGTACTTCAAACTGAAATGGAAGGACACTAGACAGTGATAGAAAGTGGCATAAAGAAATAAAGACTTGTGGAAAAGGTTATCATTTCAGCAGTTGTAAATGCCAGCATTATTGCAGTGCATTGTTTGATATTTAATTCCAATTCTTACACTCTACAGTTCTAAAATGCAAATGAATAAAAGGTAATGATAAATCTATATTTTTGGACATGCAATATACAAAAATATAAATGGTACCAGTAATATAAAGGTGGGGGGACAGAGGCATCTAAGAAAATTAAATGTGCAAACTATTGAAATTAAGTTCATATAAAACCAAATATGATTATTTTGTATTTAGGATATTAAATTTTAACCCACATTAACTACAGGAAATTAGATGAAAAATATATCCAGATAGAAATGAGAAGACACACAATATGGTACAAAACAAAATATTAATAAATATAAATGTATGCATTAATGGAAAAGACAGAAAAAAGCATAAGACTTATGAAGGCTAAATAGAAAAATGGCAGAAGAAAAATCATTGTGTCAGTTTTGAATTTAAATGTAAATGCATTAAAGTCTTCAGCCAAAAGGCAGAGATTGGCAGAATGGATAAAAAAGCATGACCCCAACTATATGTTGTTTGCAAGACATTCACCTTAAATTCAAAGATACAAGTAGATTGAGAGTGAAAGTATGGAAAAACATATACCATGAAAGTAACAACCAAAATAGAGATGGAATGGCTATACTACTATCAGGGACATTGATGGTCATTATACTAATAAAGAGATTTATTAGTATAAAAATGGGAAGATGGGAAGATGCAACAATTATAAATATATCTGTACCTAGCAGAAGTGTCCCTAAATACATGAAGCAAATGCCAACAGATTTGAAAGAAGAAATTGATGACTCTACATTAATCATAGGAGACATTAATATAGCACTTTCAATGATGTATAAAACATCCAGTCAGAAGATCAGTAAAGAAGTACAGAAATTCAATGATATTCTAAACCAACTATTCCTAGCAAATATTATTAGAATACTTCACCCAACAAAAGTAGAATATATATTCTTCTTGAGTGCACACGGATCATTCTCTAGAATAGGCCATATTTTAGTCACAGTACAAGGATCAATACATTCAAAAATACTGATACTATGCAATGTACATTCTCTAACCCCAGTGGAATGAAGTAAGAAATCAGTTACAGAGAGAGAAATGGGAAATTCACTAATATATGGAAATTGAACAACATACCCTTAAGCAACCAATGGGTTAAAAAGGAATTACAAAGGAAACTAGGAACTATCTCGAGATGAATGAAAATGAAAATACAACCTACTAAAACTTATGGGATGCAGGGAAGAGAGTGCTGAGAGAGACATTTATAAATCTACATACTTACTATAAAAAAGAAGAAAGACTTCAAATTTGAGACCTAACCTCCAAATTGGAAGAGCTAAAAAGGAAGAGAAAATTAAGCCCAAAATAAGAAGGAAGGAAATAAAAAGATTAGAGTGGAGATAAATGAAATAGATAAAACAATCAATAGAGAGAATCAGCAAAACCAAAACTCGATTCTTTGAAAAGATCAATAAAATTGATGAAATTTTATCTAAACTAACAAAGAAAAAGAGAGAGAGGATACAAAATCAGAAATGAAAAGGCATACATTATTACTGACACCACTGAAATAAAAAAGAATTTAAGAGGTTACTATGAACAAATGTATGCCAAGAAATAAGATAAAATGGAAAAATTCCTAGAAACACACAACTACCTACATTGATTCAAGAAGAAATAGAGGATCTCAATAAACCAATTACCAGTAAAGAGATTGACTCAATAATCAAAAACCTCTCAATAAAGAAAATCCAAGACCAGATGGCTTCACAGAGGAATTCTACTAAACATTCCAAAAGACAACCCCAGTTCTGCTCAAACTTTTGAAGAAGAAGGAATACACACTAACTAATCTATAAGGCCAACATCACTCTTAGACCAAATAGCACAAGAAAAGAAATCTATAGAACAGTTTCTCTAATGAATACAGATTCAAAAATCCTAAAGAAAATACTACCAAACATATACTAACAGCATATTAAAAGAATTATACACCATTGTCAAGTGGGATTTGTCCCTGTTGTAGAAGGGTGGGTCAATATAAGAAAATCAATAAGCATAATACACTGCATTCAGAGGCTGAGGGGATAAATGAAACATGTTCAATTCAATTGACGCAGAAAAAACATTTGACAAAATATAGTACCTCATCTTAATAAAAATACTTAGCACACTAGGAATAGAAGGAAGCTTCTCAACATGATAAAACTCATTTATGAAAAGCCTGCAGCTAACATAATACTTAATTATGAAAGACTGAAAGTGTACCCTGTAAGATCAAAAGCAAGACAAGGATGCCCACTGTTTGTCAACATTGTAGTGGAAGTTCCAGCCAGAGCAATTTGGCAAGAAAAAGAAATAAAATGAATCCAAGTTGGAAAGAAAGAAATAAAACTTTCCCAATTTGCAGATAATATGCTCCTATATACAGGAAAAAAAAAAACCCTGAAAAACCCACAACAAAGCTGCTAAAGCTAATAAATGAATTCAGAAAAGTGGCAGCATATAAGATCAACACTCCCAAATCAGTAGTGTTTCTATACAGAAGCAGTGAACAATTGCAAGAAAAAAAATTTAAAAAGTCCATTAAAACAGCAAATAAAAGAATAAAATATTCAGGACCAAATCTAACCAAAGATGTAAAGTCTTCTGCATAGAAAACTACAAAAAAATTGCTAAAAGAAATTAAAGACCTAAATAAATGGATCACATCTGGTGTTCAGGGACTGGAAGACTAAATATCAATAGTTTAAATATCAATAAGATGCCATTCCTACCCAAAGAAATTCATATATTCAACACCATACCAATCAACATTCTAGCACCATTTTCACAAAAATGGAAAAGCCAGTCATCAAATTCATATGGAAGGTAAGGGACACTGAAGAGTTAATGCCAACCTGAAAAAGAAGATAAAGTTGGAGGACTCACACTTCCTGATTGTAAAAATTATTGCAAATCCACATTAATCAAAACATCATGGTACTGACAACAAAACAGACATATAGACCAATTATAATCAAACTGAGAGCTTCCCATTTATGGCCAACTGATTTTTGACAAGTGGGCAAAGACCACTCAATTGGGAAAGAATAGTCTTTTCAAGAAATAGTGCTGGGAAAACTGGATCTCCATTTGCAAAACTGAGAATGAGGACCCCTACCTCATACCATATGCAAAACTCAACTCAAAATGGACCAAAAACCTAAATATAAAACTATCAAACTTCTAAAAGTAAATATAGGGAAGCATCTTTGTGAACTTGTGTTAAGCAGTGGTTTCTTAAGCTTTACACCCAAAGCACAAGCAACAAAAGAAAAAAACAGAAAAATGGGACCTCATCAAAATTAAAAACTTTCGTTTCAAATTTTAAATTTTTAAAAATTTTAAAATTTTAAAAATGACTTCATCATAAAGATGTCACCTTACACAATGGGAGAAAATATTTGGGAACCATATCTAATAAAAAGGAGAAACATCCAGAATATTTAAAGAAATCCTTCAACTTAACCACAAAAATACAAACAATATAATTTAAAAGTGGGCAAAAGATATCAATATGAAAATAACAATATGGCCAGAAAGCACATAGAAAGATGCTCAGTATCATTAGACATCAGAGAAACGCAAATCTAAGCCACAAATGGAAAACAATTTCACAACCCATTAGAATGGCTGCTATTTAAAAAAAAAGGAGGCTAACAAGTGTTGAAGTTGTGGAGAAATAGGTGCACTCATTCATTGCTGGCTGCAATATAAAATGATACCGCCACTCTGGAAAAAAGTTTGGCAGTTCCACAGAAAGCTAACTATAGAACTACCATATGACCTGGCAATGACACTACTAAGTATATGCCCAAAAGAATTGAAAGCAGGGCCTCAAACATATTTGCACAATGATGGTCTTAGTGGCATTATTCACAACTGCCAAAAAAATAGAAGCAACCCAAGTGTCTATCAAATGATGAATTGGATACATAAAATGGAATATTATTCAACTGTATAAAATAATGAAGTCCCGATATATATGTGACAACATGGATGACTTGAAGATATCCATGTTGAATGTAATAAGCCAGACACAAAAGGATAAATATTGTGTAATCTCACTGATTTGAAACAATTAGAAAAAGCAAACTCAGTAAATCAGAATCTAGAGTATAGTTTACCAGGGGATGGGATAGGAATAGGGAAAGGGAAGTTAAGGCTTATCATGTACAGGGTTCCTATTTGGAATGTTGGAAATGTTTTGGTAATAGATGATGGTGATGGGAGCATAATATTGTGAATGTAATTAATAGCCTTGGAATATATACCTGAATATGATTAAAAGAGGAAATATTAGATAGTATTCATAGTAAATAAGAAACATTGATCTACATTACACAAACAGTGAATCCTAAGTTAAGTCATGAACTTTAGTTAATAGTACAATTGTAAAAATGTTCTGTTGTCAATTGTAGCAGATGTTTCACACCAGTGCAGGTGTTTGTGGTGAGGTGGTGTATGGGAATCCTGCATTTCTTTTTAATCCTGTATTTTATTTATTTTTTGGTAAGCCCACAACTTCTCTAATGAAGAAAAAAAAGAAAAGGGAATTAAAAAAAAATCGCTACTCATTTACTTATTATTTTAAGTTTTTTTGTTGTTGTTGACAGATGGCTTTTGCTACAAGATTTTAAAGCTTGGATTGTTCACATCAAAAAGTGTCACTGTGGCTAAAGGGGAATAAACAATGAAAAAAGAAGAAGAACGTATAAAAAGTAGAAGAAGAAAGTTTAAAGATATCATGGACAAGCTAAGGAGATAATGCAAGGTCTTAGAAACTATTGTAGGAATTTTGTCTTTTATTTCAAATGAAAAAAAGAGAAATCTTATAGAGTTTTGAGTAAACTAATAAGATCTCACTTAAAGGTTAATAGAGTCACTTTGGTTGTGGAATTGGAGAATAGACTGAAAGGGAACCAGGTGAGAAAGAGAAGACCGGTTGGAAGGCTGTTGAAGTAATCCTTACTAGAGATAAGGACGGCTTAGGTTAGGGTGGTAGCAATGGAGGTGATGAGAAATGGTCACACACTGCCTGTAGTTGGAAAAAGTCAGCATGGCTTCTTAACAGATTTCGATATACATTTTGAAAGAAATAGAGGAGTTAAGGATTATTGCAGTTTTTGACCTGAACAGCTAATCATTTTTATCTTTTTATTTACTAGTCTGTCATCCTCTGCATGTTGATTCTTGCTATTATTCCTGTCCTCCTGAGGTTGCAAAATTGTCGCTGCAATTCCAAGCATCATATGCTCAGATAAGCATATTCAAGACCAGAAGGGCTTTAATTCCTTAGGTGACTCCTCTTTTAAGAGGAAGAAAACCTTCCAGAAGCATGTCTATCTCAACCTGCATTCATGTCTCCACCAAAATCCCAAAGTCGGTCACTGGCAAAATAAATGGGGTTGACTTTTATCTTGTTAAAAATTACTTTAACTTTAAACAGAGACTTCTGAGAGTTGGGGGACAAAACAACCAACTATTATGTCACAAACATCAAAATGTTAGCTCCAGTTAAAAAACATGCTACCTTCCTTTTTATTCTATTCTTAATAATAAATGGTGGCCTAGAATTCAGCATATGTTGGCAATTTTTAACCCTTGACCCTTCTATTCTTATTCTTTGAAGATTCAGTTAGAACAGAGATAAGGTGACAAGCAATTGAGTAGTGAGGTCCCTCAATTTTAATACTCAAACTTCCCCTAGTATTGGGTATTCTTGCTAACAGAGAGGATAAAACATGCCTTTATTTCGATTTCCATGTAAAACAAACTGAACTAGCAACTGATTCTCCAGTGCTTGGTGTTTTTTTCCTCACTTGCTAATAGGTATATTCTGACTTCTGAGGGAACTACATGGAACAATAATGAGGAGATGCAACATTTCCAATCAGCCACAGTTTCTTTAGTTTGGATTATAATGCTATGAATTAATTTTCAAATACAACTTTCCAACTTTTTAGAACCCTGCCTTAATTAAGACAACCAAATGCTTAGATGTGATTGGTAAATTAGGAAGAAAAGAATTTGGAAATTAAAGGAATTGATTGTCAATTCTTATAGTGATAATGAGGTAATAATAAGAATGATAACTTATAAGTTCTGAGTTTTTTAAAAAAACTTCATATGCCCTAGCTCAATTACTCACCATAACAACTCTAAATGACATGACACCGAAATACTAAGAAATTTGCCCAAGGTCTCATGGCTGGCAGATAGAAATTTTACTAAAGCAGAGACTATTTTACTTGGAAAATAACTGTGTGTGTGTGTTTTTTTTTTTAAGTAAGGGTTATGCTTCCAAGTTTTTCAATCAGGGAGTAAAGATATGATGTAAGATAATGAATACATTGTTTACTAGGTGATCTTTTGGAACTTTCCCTCTGTTCTAATTTGCTATATACCAGAAAATGGAACGGTTTTTACAAGGGCGAATTTATTAAGTTGCAAGTGTACAGTTCTGTGGCCATGAAAATGTCCCAATTAAAGCAAGTCAATAAAAATGTCCAAACTAGGGCACTAACAAGAGGTTACCTTCACTCAAGAAAGGCCAATGAAGTTCAGGATTTCTCTCTCTACTGGAAAGGCACATGGCAAACATGGCGATACCTGCTAACTTTCTCTCCAGACTTTTTTCATGAAGTTCTCCCAGGGGCGTTTTCCTTCTTTATCTCCAAAAAGTCTCTAGGTGGATGGGCTTTCAGCTTCATGGCTCTCTTGAGACTTTGTCTCTCTCTCTCTCTCTCTCTCTCCAAAATGCTTCCTCTTTTAAAAGGATTCCGGTAAACTAATCCAGACCCACATTTCCATCTAGTCCAAAAGTTAATACCCACAATTGGGTGTGTCACATCTCTATGGAGATCATCTAATCAAATGATATCAGTCTACATTATTGAATAGGGATTAAAAGAAAAGGTTGCTCCCACATATGGGATCAGGATTAAAACATGGCTTCTCCAGGGAACATAATCTTGTCAAACCGCCACACCCTCCACTTTCTCAAATGTCTCTTACCCTTTTGATGGCTCCATCTTCTTTTACTTCTAGGCAGAAGGAACAATTGTGCCATCCCAAGTAGGTATGAGCCAGACCCTATAAGCTGTATCTACCCCCTCCCAGCATTGCAGAATGGAAGGGCTCATTATCTCTAGCTCTACATAGTCCTGGTGTAATATTGGCATTAATTATCTACTGCAGAAGCTGTGCCCCTGGGCCACACAGAGTTTGTTCTGTAGTCTAGAACTATGGGAGAATTTGTTGATCTGCCTCTCATTTTACTTTAAATGATGTTTCTGTGATGTGTAATTATCTTTAGATTTATCTTTAGACTAATCTGCTAAAGCCTTGATTCCAGAGCAGGAAACTTTTCTGATTCTTGTATGTTTTCAATATTTCTCTATATTTTTCTTCACCATTCAGCCTACCATTTTAGGTTACTCAACAATTGTGACAGGGACTACCACTAAACTGGTTTAGCCTATCCTGTTCTGTCAGCTAAATTATTTCTTTTCCTATTTACCAGCAATCTTTATTAAATTATATTTATGTTTTTTGTTTCTCTGTGAATTTTTCAAATCAGAATGTATAAACTTTGTTATTTATTTATGCATTATAATCTTATACTAGAATTAAATTCCATATATCAAACAGTATGGAAAATATATAATTGTACACCTCCCAAGTAAAACCCAATGCAGTTATATTCATCCCATAAAATTATTGCTATGTATCTCTTCAATACCATCAAAATCACAAAGTGTTTCTACTTTATGTCTTAAGTGTAGGTAATTTTCCAAGGATTTGAATGGTAACATGCAGCATTACACATAAACTTCATTTTAATAAGAATGGGGCAGATGACATATTGAGTTCAGCAACATGAACAGAGAGAAAGCAGTTTGTTTAGAAATAGCAGAAAAATACCACTTTATACGTAGACATTTATTAAGCCTTTATTTCAGCCATTTTAGCAATTGTACCCTGTCACTTCTGACAGATGTTTCTTAGAAACAAAGCCTGTCTTGAAAACTACTCCTGATTCTTTATAGCTCTGACACTTCCTAAAATGCTGTATCAGAGATTCAAAAAATATGCATGAAGATTTAAAAGGAAGCTAGGGAGGTGAAGGTCTCAGTAGGAAATAAATGGGTCACACTTTAAAAAATGATCAAAATATATTTTTTGTATTTATAATATATTTACCAAATGTATTTAGGTTCTGCTATAAATCTGAAGATGGAACCAAGGGCTCCTGTTTCCTTTGTCTCCTGTTTTACTTTCTAGTAGAAGATGAATTGATTATGGTGGTGGATAATTAACTTAAAAGTATTTGGACCAATTAGCATTGCTATATATATTTCTGCTAATGGTCTCAATATAATTATTTTTTCCCTCAGAATATTCCTGAATGTTATGAGAAAACTTTTTTCCCTAACTTTGTTTTAAAAGCTACTAACTGCTCATATTTAGAAAATAAATAGAAATAGAAATAGAAAGGACATAAACAAAGCTATGTCAATTTATTTTCTTTTAAATATCTTCTATATAATAAAGTGAATTATTATTCAAACAACAATGGCCTACTTGTAGTCAAGAAGTAATTTTCTTCCTCTTTTCTTAGATACAATGGAAATCCAGACAACTACAAAGTTAGCTCCACCTGTAAATGAGAGAAGAAAAGCAAAGATAGAAGCAGTGACCTCCGTGTTTAGGAAATTGTAATGCCTGCTCCTTGACAGTATTATCACTGCTACTTCTCTGATATATTGTAAATTCAGGAGCAGGTTCCAAATTAGACATAGAATAATTAAAATTTCAGGTGAGCATAAGTGAATTGAAATTATAGTTTATTGTTTGTTATGATTCATACGATCTGAGAATTGTACAAAAAAGAGAATATGGAACACGGTGAATGTTTGCAATTTATTTAGCTGATTTGATCTATTTTTTATCCATAAACAAAGAAGTTTCCCGTTTCCAATGTTACATTTATTATTGCTTCCTTCCAGGTAGTTCAAAATTGTGCGTCCTTCAAAAATTGACATCATGTGGCAGAAGAATCACGGTTCCATTAACTCATCATCATTTTCACACTGCATGTTACTCTCACCTCAAGACTGTCACTTTGATACAGTCCTTAACAGAGAAGAGAAAAACAGCAATTAATGTTACATTCAGAATTTGGTCTTTTGGTAGAGGAGTAATCCTTGCTTAGTTTCACAGACAATATAGGCATCTGTTGAACCATTATATAAATTATAAATTTATATAATTTACTATTACAGTTATATACTTTTATATAATTACATATTTATATAAAATTTATATATTTTTCATAAGTTGTAAATATTAAAACAATTTTAAGTATGTTAATATTAAAGTTGAAGTGAAACTAATCATTAATAACATGCATAATTACATTTAATATTGATGAAGAAGGATCTTGGAGATGCATTTTAAAATCTACCATATTCTTGTCTACCATTTACTTTAATCTTTCTTCAGCTTAAAAAATGTACATCCTACCTTTCAAGAAACTAAACTAAGGTTTTAATGTTTAACTTGTGTATTTATGAATCAATGAAAAACTTAAAGGACACATTTTGTTTGTGATTGCCTAAGTTCTTGCTTAGCTCAATAATCTCAACCACTTAATTTATACTGATTATAAGTGAAGGAAAATCATAACGACCAACTGCAAATTATGACACTCATTATTTCACTTCCATTATACAATCAAGGAAACGTATCTTAAAGATGGAAATTATAATTTAGCTGTCCCTTGTAAAGCTCTCTTGTAGAGTTACAGATGCTCCTTCATGTTCTGGTTCTCAAAAATAGATTTTCTTACTAAAAGTGTATGCATTTAAAAATTATACAAATAATATACATAAACATAGTTTAAATTACATGGTGCAAAAATATATAGAGTAAAAATTATAGCATTGGTCAAAAAATCCATCAAAATTGCAAACGCAGTCACACAAACAGAGTCATATTGTACTTATTTTTCTCAATTTTTTCATTTAATATGTCATATGAACAAAAACACAGCTTGAATATTTTGAAAAATCAAAATATATGAAAACAGTTTTTGACTATTTGTTTTTACATGGCTTATTCTTCTGGTTATTACTGCTGTGTAAATATTCACTCAAAAACCTAGAAACTTAAAAAAAAGCAATACTTTTATTATTTCTCATAGTTTCTGTGGGTAAGGAATTTGGAAATAGCCTGGCAGGACATTTTTGACTTTGTATCTTTCTTGTAATTGTGGTCAGATGGTGATTGGAGCTGGAAAAGTGGAGCTTAATAGCTGGCTGGATATCTCTGTTTTGCATAGTGTCAGTATTTGTCCACCTAGATGATATCTTCAGGTGAACTAATTGGGCTTCCTCACAGTTTGGTGTCCAAAAGGCAGTCAGACTGTTTACAGGACAGTTCAGGATACCAGAGCTAGTGTTCCCACAAGTAAGGCAGAAGTTGAATTGCCTTTTATGATCTAAGTTTGGAAGTCACAGAGAATCGTTTCTGCCCTTTTCTTCTAGATGAAACAGTTCCAGATATATTCATCCTGTCTGCGGGAAGAGTGGACAACCCTTGTGATCTTCTCAGAATGTCCAATGTTAGCACTGAATATCTCACATCCTGGAAAACCTCAGGATAGTTGTTCACTTTGCATTTGGTTACTAAGTGCATAAAAGCTTAGTAAAATCCTGTAGTAAAGTTCACCAGTCTTTTATTTAAGGTTAATGATTTGGTGGAACAGTTTAGTAAATATTTGCCTTTATTAAACCACAAAGTCTCCAGTGATATATTCTAGAAGATTGATTGTTTTGCACAATTAATTTATAATTTAGCATTAATTAATTTTTGTGTTAGTAGAAGGGATGAGTTAAGGTTTATTTTTTTCCACATAACTTATTGAAAAAGATAATCTTTTTCCCAATAAGTGGAGTCTTTGCTTTAAAATAGGTGACCCTATATATTTATTTGTTTCTGGATTCTACTTTATTTCATTGGTAGAATTTTCTGCTTTGGACCAATATCACACTACCATAATTACCACAAAAGTCTTGAATTACAGTAGTGAAACTCCTTCATCTTTGTTCCTTTTCTTTGGTATTACCTTGGCTACTCTAGGTCCTTTGCATTTTCATATAGACCTTATATTTTGCTTCTCTGCTAAATGAAAGGACTTGAGAAGTTGTAGAGAAATTGGAACTTTTGTGCATCATCGGTGAAACTGTGGAAAGCAATATGGTGGTTCCTCAAAAATTTAAATATGGAATTACCATGCGGTCTGACAATTGCACTTCTAGGTGTATACCAAAAGAAAGTGAAAACAGGGTCTCAAGCAGATACTTATAAATAACTGTTTATAGCAGCAATATTCTTAATAGCTAAAAGGTAGCACAATCAAAGTGTTCATCAACAAATGAACAGATAAACAAGATGCGGTACATACATACAAGGGAATGTTATCCAGCTGAAAACTGAATGAAGTTATGAGACATGCTGCAACATGGAAGAACCTTGAAAACATTATGCTTAATGATACAAGCAAAGCACATAAGGATAAATATTGTATGTTAGAACTTATAAGAGATAACTGGGAAAAGCAAATTCACAGAGACAGAAAGTAGATAAGAGGTTAACAGGGGAGGGGGGGAGTAGGGAAAAAGGAGTGTTTGGAAAATTAAAAATAATTAAGTAATTATTAAAGAAGTCTTGAAACTTAGTATTCAGGGATTACAGATATCCACCCAACCAATATATTAGGCTGATTTACAGAGTGGCTATCACAAACCCAGAAGGAAAGTTACGTTTGATCAAAGAACATAAATCAATAACATATGAAGACGATTTTTGCACAGTAGACTAGAACAAACAGAACCAGTTCTCTATGGAGCCTGACATGGTTACCTAATAGAACAGTCCAGTCCAAAAGATGTAATCTCCAAATCATGATCTTCATATGTCAGGCTTCAAGCAACTTTTCTTTACCTCTAGTTAAAGGGGGAGAGCAATGAAGTTTTCACAATTCCTTGGACCAAACTGGCTGCAAGACCATCACCTTCCCTCACCACTCGAGGTGAACAGGACCACTAGTGTTACCTCACTAACAGGAGGTCATCCTCACGGTAATTGAGTAAGGTGGTTTTGTTACACATTCTAACAAAGTTTCTCCAGAATAAATGCCAAACTCTTGAAACAGGGACCTGGTGATCTGGATGAACTCATTGGTTTTTCTTTTGTGGCTACCTATTAGACTGAAAACGAAAATTCTGATTTAGTGGGATTCCTTGTCCCTTATAGAAGAATCATTCAATCATGATTCTGAAATTAAATAGGAGGACGGTGGTAGAGGAAGTGGGATTCTACTTTATTCCAAGAAATATTTTATAGCTTGAAGATACATAAAGGTCACACACATAACAATAATTGGACAAATGCTAGTATCCAAAAGGACCAAGCCTAAGAAAGCTTACACATGTACATACACACACGCACATACAAATAACCAATATTATTAATAATAATTATTATTAAGGCTACTATGATGATGAGGCACCAATAGCTCACTTGGTTATAGGGCCTAATACAGAAGCTGAAAGGAGTCATGGATAAACTAAATTTATTCTTTTTTTTAAGAGCCAGTTAAAAAAAAAAGAAATAGGATTAAATAAGAAAAGACTCCTGAGATTGCATTGAATGCACAAGTCAGTTTGGAGAGTATGACTATCTTAGAAGTAACTCGTTTTCTAATTCACTGGCATGGGTTTTCTGTTCGTTGATTTAGGTCTTCGTGAATTTCCATCAGTCATTTTCTTGATAACTTGTCAACAGAAGAAATAACCAGTGAACTTGCTGTAAAGGCAAGAATGAAGTTTTATTGAGCAAAAGCAACACACATGTGAAGCCATCTCTGAAAGTAGAACTGCTCAGGGGGTGGCAGTTTGGGAATGGCTTAGATGGCTGCTCAGGGGAGGGGGGGGTGAGAGGTAGAATGTGGCAGGGGTGTGTGTCTCTGGGCAAATGATCATCAATTAGCAAGCCCCAGGAATAGGACATTTGTGCAAGATCTGGACCATTTGGTGAATGTCTGCAGACTCTCTGTCGCCAGCTTTGACTTGTTTTTCTCACAGAAGCAGAGGTCTCTGTCGTCAGGATAGGATGTCAACTCAGTTAGCCTCCGTCTCTACTTCATAGTGTCCTGGATAAAGTGGACGCTCAAACAAATCAAGATGATATGTTTAGTCATTAACCTTTCCTTTTTCACATTGCCATTATATAATTTCCAGGCATTTAATATTTTTAGGATATATATATAACCTAATATTTACATATCATTGTCATTGCTTGTTGTTAGGATACACAAATATATTGATTTTTTGCATGCTGACCTTATGTTCTGTAACCCGTCTAAACATATTTATTAAATTGCTGAGACTTCATGTTTCAAGTTAAGATTTATTTTGATAAATGTCACATATGCACTTTAAAAGAAAGGGGTTTCATTTGTTTGTTTTTATTTTTTTTAAGTGTGGATATAGTGTTCTGTAAGCATTCATCAGGGCAAGTAAATTAATTGTGCTAGTCAAATATTCTTACTGACTTTTTTCCTCTTCTTCAGGTTCAGGTACTAAAAGAGATGCGTTTATTTGTAACACCCAAATGCATTTCCACAGTGTCCAAATGGTATGTCTTTTCAATACATTCACTTTAAACTCCCCTCATATTTAAAGTGATATATTTCAAACAAAAGCTATACATACCTATTGAGAGAGAGAGAGAAGGAGAGAGAGGGAGAAGGAGAAAGTTTTTATTTTCTATTCAATCTGTATATATATTAGTAGAAGCTTTTAGGTAATTTAATTTAAATGTAATTATCAATTGAGTTGTGTTTAAGCCCATCATATTTGTTTTGAGTTTATCTATCTGTTTTCTTCCTTAGTCAATATTTTCCATTTTACTGTTTTATCATCTTTTTGCTTTTGGTTGTACTTCCTTTTGCTATTCTGTAAGTTATTATCCTTTAGATCACAGTATTCATTTTTTTGTGTTGTTTATTGAAAACTAGTGAAAAATAACAATGTGTTAAGCATTTCCCAAGTGATGACACTGTTAAACTGCATTTACCTACAACAACCTCTGTTCTACTTTTATCATATATTTTACCTTTAGATGTACTATGAACCCCACAAACTATTAATATTATTTTAATCTGCAAATATCCATTATATTTATTATTTTATCATTTTTGAAGTTTTACATCTGTTTGGCTGCTCAATAATTTCATCTAAGATTATTTACCTTCAGCATAAATAACCACAGACAGCGTTTCTTGCAGTTCAGATGTGTTGGAGACAAATTCATTCACTTTTTTCATTTTTTTCTTTTTCTTCTGAAAGCCTCTTTATTTTGCCATTGTCTTTAAATAATATTGTTGTTGGTGCTTCTTTCTTTCAGTAGCTTAACATCTTATTCTATTATATGCTGTCTCTTGTAATTTTTGTCCAAAAACATTCATTTGTTCAATATTATTTATTATATGTTAGAGAATGTGGGATATTATTTTTTCCTAAAAAAATATTAAGCTGTGTTCTGGCATGTATTTAAATTACTTTGATCTTATAAAGACTTTTTTTTTTTTTTTTACATTTATCAGAGCAAGTCTATTTCGGGTTTTCTTGTATTCCTGGGTTGAAAATTGTACTGCTTGCGTGTGGTTATTATTCACAGTTAATAGTAGTTCTAGGGTCGCAACTGAAAGCTGAGTTTGCTTACTAAGATCAGTCCATTCTGGCAGGACATGAACTCCTACCTCTGTCCCTCAGCCTTTTGTGGCATGTGAAACCTTTGTTCATCTCGCTGTAAGAGCCCATCCTCTGCTTGGTATGCACAGACATGGGGGCTCTTTACTATGAGCTTTACGGTAGGTACCTCCAGGTCTATCCCCTCAAATGTCACCTGCCTAGCAGTTCCGAAATACTATCACTCTTTCCTCTGCCTAGTGCGATCTGCCCTTTCTTCTTGGGATCTTTTTTTTTTTTCCTACACTATGGTTTGGACAATTCTTCCAAAGAAAAAAATGGTATAAATGTGGGCCTCACATTATATGCTTGCCTTCCTGCAAAGATTCTAATTTACAATCTTTGAGAGAAGGTACGCACATAATTCCTTTATACATCAAGAACTTCTTTTGATTTTTTTTTTTTTTAGTTTGGTTTGCAGTGAGAAAATAAGTCTGATACCAACTTCTCCATCATAACTGCAACTGAAATTTTAACTAGTGAATGGGATGGAGGAATTTCTTCTTCATTCATGTGGAAATGACAAGGTTAGCATATTTTACCCAGGATATGGCCATCAGATATAGGAGGTTCTTTTTTGTTTCTTGAAGGTATCTGTTGGTTCAGCTGTTTCATTCTCTATTAAGCAGTGATAAGATCAGCTCTTCTCAGAGTCAGGCTTTGTCCTGGTTTGAAACTTAATTGTTCCCTGGGCAATATTAGAAGCACTGCCAAAAATTTTTCACTAGTTCTGCAGCTGCAAAGTGCTCGAGAACAAAATACTTCAGCTACTTGTGGGTCAGCCTGCAATGACCCAACACAAACCCTTCTTCATACATATAGAGTAATCTACTTCTTTTTTTATTTATTGTTTTAGGAAGGCTTACTTTTTTAGCTCTCCACCATTATAATACAAGCATACTCTAAGTCTACTCATTAACTGTGTATTTTAGAACAGATGATAGAATAAACAAAAACATTCTGTTTAGCTCCTGCTATTTTACAGTTTTGCAGAACAGTCTGTCAGTCTACCAAGGTACTGGAATCAACATAAGGGACCATTTCTGTAATTTCTGGTGTTCACATATTCTACACAGATCCCACACATCTGACATCAAGGTGTGTGGTTTTTGTGTGTTTGCTTGTTTGTTTTGAGTTTCTAATTTTGAAAACACTATGGGATTCTGGAAACTTAATCTTCAGCACTCATTAATCTTAAATTAAAGCCTTCAGAATCTACAAAAGGCAGTAAAGTCATGTAAACTATTTTTCAGACAATAAACACTTAATAGAAACTATGACAATAACAAATACGATAAGCACTCAAAGCTCTATCCCAATTTTATCACTTCATATAACTGTTTTCTAAATTTACATTTAGGTTAACAGAACAATGCTGCAACTGTTACTATGAGACATGAGAGAATAAGACTTTTGTTTCATTCAATTGCTATTAACTATATAACATTTTTACAAAAACTCATTTTTTTTTCTTCTCTAGGTCTGAGCTTTTGGAGGATTAATTAATAAGATTTTACACTTGACTTGATCTTTAAGAAAAAAATTTGCATAATATATCAGTATTTATTCTAAAATTGTGCATTTTTCCAAAGAATGGTTCTAAATATTATTAATAAAAATCACCAGAAATGATGTTTAATGATATCACTGAACGAATCCACAAAATCCTCCCACAAAAAATATCTAGATGATTTTAAGTCTTGTTGTAGTGTCATGAAATAATACAAAGCCTGGTAAGCATCACAAAAATACTGTTAATAGAGAAATCTTACCCAAATCATAAATTTTGGAGACTGTGACTAAATTACCTGGGTGTCAATTTATATACAGCATATTAATTAAAAGTTTAATATCTCTAAAAATCTAGAACTCCAAATGAGGTAAACTTATCTTTTAGGAAGCTGGCACACCAAAATGAGAGAAATATTGTTCCAAACTTCATATGAAACTGAATATTTACAAATAAAATATATTATGTATATGATATGTCCTCCTTTGTGGCATGTGAAACCTATTTCAATGTTTACTGTGTTTTCTTTGATGTTCATGCTTGCTCAGCTTCTTGAATCCGTACATTTATATATTTTTCACCAAATTTGAGAAGTATTCTGCCATTATTTCAAGTATTTCCTCTCTCCTTTCCTCTGAACTTCAATTCTATGAATGATCAAACTTTTGATATTATTCCATACATCCCCAAGGCTTTGTTTATATTTTTCTTTTTTCTTTTTTTTTCTCTGATTTAATGAGATTAGGTGATATGTAGTATTCTCACTTCATGTTCCCTGACTCTTTCTTTCCCCTGTCACATTTAGTTCTAAATTCATTCATGGAAAAATGAAAGCACAGACATGGAACAAGTGTCCAGATTGACAGAGATGGCACTTCTTGGATTTCTTATAGCTTTAAATTAATAGGTCCATCATTTTCTGATGACAAGCTGTATTCCTGCCTCTGGGTTCCGTGAAGATTTCTTGTGTCTTTGTGCAATATTAACCTCTTTTAACTTAATTGTGTACAAAGTGGATTTTCTTAGTCACAACTGGAATATTCTGTGATATAGAGACATTATAAATTATAAACTATATGTTCCAGGAGATTTGAAGTCCTTTCCAAAGAAGTCCTACTCAGAGACGAATCAGGTGCAAATGGACTTCTCAGGGACACATTCTTAAAACATCACCCTAGCACCTGAAGCTTGGTGAGAGAAGAAAAAATCCTAGTAAAGTTCTTTTATATTGAGCATGTTCCTATCTCTTTCAAGTCATCTTCCTATCTTAAAGGTACTGAGTCATTTAAATATGAATTTATCATCTTGCAGTTCTTTTCCTCCATCATGCAGGTAGAAGAAATGTGGGTATTCACTCACAATAAACAGAAGGCTAAAAGCTTGCTTTCTTGTGAGTTTCTTTTTTTTCCTAGGAAACTCTCCGGATGGACTATAATCTTTCGTACTATTTCTCTAGATTTTCCTTAAGATAGGAACCATTTCAATGTGATTGGTTTTATGAAAGGGGCTTATGCCTATCTCCCCAACGTGCAAACCTAAAACATAGCTTTTATCGTCTAATGAACAATAGACTAAAACTTACTTTCAGTTTCAAACCTTTACCAGCTCCAAAAGACAATGTTACATAAGCATGATGGCTCTTTCTGTTTTGGTATCTGGAACTTCTAATTTTTCTAGCTAAAATTTGATCATTTTCTTTTACTCTATTTTATCCTGCTTTTCTCATGCTAACAGATAGATTTATCAAAATTAATCTGATTTATATGTTGAATTCCTTGAATTTTCTAAGAAAAAGCCAAGTCTGGTTTCAATATGAACACAACTTAGAGTAAAAAATGTTATCAGACGAATTTCCTGTCTTAATAAAAAGTGCTCCTTTTTTGGAGTGGGGGATCTTAGGTCCTTCGCGTTGGTAATTTTATTTTGGAGATTAATTCAGCTAGTAATCCATGGGAACATTTCAGCACAATAAGATCATGGAATTAAATCTTAGAATTTTATTTATAAATTGCTATGGTGTTTTTAAAAGTATTTTTTTTTCCTTTTTTTGTCCCTAAAAATACATGGATTTCAATTGCCTTTGATATTGCCCTGTAAGAAAATTTTAGTTGGTTTTTATTCTCGATAATATGAATTCACTTTGAACACATCAGTGTGGGGGAAATTGACAGTTATCTTTCCTTTTGAGAACATTCATATGAAATTCTAAGTCCTAGACAATGAACTCTTTTCTGAACCTTATCTATTGTCTCTATTCCTTTCTTCTGGGACAAATAGTAGATTGAGACACTTGAAATATTTGAAGTCAGTATCTCCATTTCCCTTTTCCTTGGCTTATAAGAATTCAAATGGAAATTTTCTATCAGAGCTACCAAGATGTTCAATCTTGCTTTCACTTGCAATGTAACCACTACACATCTTACTATATGTAATGGTTTGAAGCTATATGTAGCCCAGAAAAGATCATGTTCTTAAAACTAATCCATTCCCATGAGCTTGCACTTATTGTAAGTAGAACTTTTAGTGAGTAGCATCTTAAATTGAGATGAGACCTACCTCATTCAGGGCGGGTCTTAATCCTCTTACTGGAGTCCTTTATAAGAAAATAAATGACAGAGAAAACACAGAATAAAAGCCCCTGAGTAACTCATAGAGAAAAGCCAGAGAAGCTGAGAAAGGAGACACAGAAAACAGACAGGAAGCCACTGAAGCCAGAAGCTAGAAGCAACGAAACCCGGGAAAGAAAGGAAAGACCAGCAGGCGTTGCCATGTTCCTGGCTGGGTGTATGACAGAGGAGCCGAGATCACTGGCAGCCAGTCTTCAGGGAGAAAGTATTGCCTATTGATGCCTCGATTTGGACATTCTCAAGGCCTTAGAACTGTAAATTGTAAGTTAATAAGTTCTCACGTTATAAACTTGTCCATTTCTGGTACATTGCATATCTTCAGCTTTAGGAAGCCAAAACACTATTGTAGAAACTGTAAACACAAATTTGAATAATGAACCTTGAACTAATAGAGTTCAGCTGACATTTGTTTCATTTGCCTGTTGGAAGAGTCTAACTTCCTAACAGCTTCTTCAAGCAGAATGTATTTTCTGGAAAGGAGGTGCAATTTGGAAAATTCTAACAGCAAAAGCTGATCCATTGGGGAAATAAACCGAAGGCCTGATATGGGCAGAAAAATAATTGCAAAAGTGAGTAAAGAGCAAAAGGCGAGTCTAAACACTTGGAGAGAGCTCAGTGCATCATTGCTATTCCTGTTATTATTGAACCAAATACTTTTTCATTACTTTGGTCAATGCTTTAATATTTATGAAATAAATTGATTTGATAAGTACAACAAAGGTCCGGTCCTTTTATCTTCACTCTGCCTTTAGGAGGCTAAGTTTTAGAATTCAATGCCTTGGGACCCGAAGCTGGTATCCTAGGCTATTTCCCTCTACTTTACCTCAAGGCCTGAAAAGGGTCTGGAGAGCTGAAACAGTTTCCTGATTCACACTCAGAGTTGTTATATGACTTTTATCAAGGATGGAACTCATCCCAGTGTAACCAGACGGGGATTGCAGCAGAAAACAGTTCATTGAGAGCCTTCATCTCAGAAAATTAAAAATGAGAGAGAGAGTGAGATTTTCTGGCAACCAAAGTCTGCTTTCCTCTGGCAGATAATGTTCTAAAGGGAGAGGAAGCATTTCCATAGCTTCTTTGCAGCATAGACAGCTGGAGGCCACTTTCGGGTATTCCCTGAAGTCTAGCATTATTAGCAAATCTGTGGCAAATGGAAATTATTGCTGAAGTATATAGAATACTTAGTAAACACTCTAGGAGACCTGAGGGCTACTTGGCAGTAAATGTTACTTTACAAACAAAGAAACTCCTTCAGTTCTACTTTGCAGGAAGATTTCAAGGGCCAGAAGCTGAAATCAGTCTGTAGTCAATAGAATGGAAAATTGTCCCTAGTTGTTGATCCTGCCCTTTTCTCCATGTTCAGTGGCTTCTTAGGACAACACTTTTTGGGACAAAAAAAAAAAAAACATTTCTTTTTTGGGGTTCTTACTTTTCAAGGCTTTCCCTCTTGGCACAGCCTGCCCCTCCCACCCACACTCAGCTCTGGAAGCTTTTTTAGAGGAACCCTTTAGATTCACATAGCTGTAGGATCTGGGTAAAGGTAAATGTTCTTTCTTTTATGCTTTTGATTTGCTGTTTTGTTTTCTTTTAATCTAGAAAAGCTGGTAATCCTTACACCTTATTAATCCAGTCTATGTTTATTTACTTATTATTATTAAAACTAGTTATTATTTGTATATCAAAAAGGGATGTTTTAAGTAGATAAAATGCAACCTGTTTTAAAAGCTAGTATATGAGAAATAGCAACCGAAATTGGCAGTCTTTTATGCCTTTAAATAATTGTAACTACACAATCAATTACGACAATGAGATCCATGGTATATATGTTTCCTTAGTTTTACTTAAGTATATCAGAGAAAGTTTCAAATTAATACATTTACAGGTTTAACTGTTACATTTCATATGTGGCTGTATATAATTAAACAAACAACAACTGTTTCTACAGGTAGGCAGATATGCCATTTCCCTGTTTACTATTGTGAGTAATGTAATAATGATTAAAGTTGAACATATATCTTTGCACGCAGTGAAAGCATATCTGTATAATACAAATTATTTGAAGAGAATTACTAGGTCAGAGGTCAGGTATCTTTTAAATTTAAATGATTGCCCTGTTGCCTTCCCAAAACAGAAAATCTTATTGTCCCTGCGGTATGAGAAAGCCTATTCCTCGTACCCTTATTAATGTTGGTGCTTTATTTTAATAATTTAATAATTGTTAATCTGATAGGGAAATGTATTGTTCTAATATAGCTTTAATTTGTATTTCATTATGCTAAGTACTTTTTCATGAATGGGTGTTTTATCTGTGAATTCCCATTCTGGGTCTTTTATCTATTTATGTTATCAGTAGTTGTCCTTTTTCTCTTACGATTCACATTATGTTTCTTTGTTAAATAAGTAGCTCTTTATGATATTTGTATTTTTAATTTGATTACTGAATTTTAACTTTGTAGATCTTTTTTGTAGCATAAAAGTTATCCCTTACTGTAGTCAAATGTATCATTATAAGCAGGCATATAGACTGTACTCCATAGCCCAGCTTCAGGCAAGGTATCTTTAATATAATATATTTTTATTTTAAGGTTCCATATAAGATTTTGTGTGAAAAGATTTCCCTTTGCGAGACATGTAAACAACCAAATCCTCCCTTTATTAATTTGGTCATGCCTTAGCATGAAATTAAAATTTCTCTGTAAATTGACCACATACTCTATTTATAGTCTAACATTATTAGAAAATCTATAACAAAATTCTGAACCATATTTCCTCTCCCTTTATCATGTTCCATTATTTTTTTGCTTTTATTACATTTCCAATAATGCCTTTAATATTTCTTCTTTCATAAAATTTCACCAGATTTCAAATCAAGTTTCAAATGTCATTCCCATTTCCATGCCCTGTCTGATCTCCAGGCCTTCCTAATATCTTTCTGATGATTCCATTTTCTAATCCCCTGCCCCAAGCCCTTTATTTGTATAAGTGTTTTGTTTTCACAGTTGTTGCTTTACATCCCATCTTCAGATATATGAAATTTAGGGAAAAAAAATTGTCTTCCTTTAGTAAGCTGTTAAAAGGAAGACAGCCTAGGAATTCAATATTTGTTAAACTGAATTGTCTTAGATAACTGTTATAGACTTGTTGAGTGGATTGGGGTCAGAGAATTTGGTTTGAATCCTAACTCTGTTGCCTAGAACAGTCTGACTGGATAAAACTTGGGCAACGTTCTGAGACTTTAACATTTCTATTTTTCAATGTCATTTAAATAACAGAGGTTGTATTTGAATACTGCCAAATCCATGTGTGATTAAGTTCAAAATAATTTTAAAATAAATAGAACTGTGTGAAAGCACTTCCTACATCATAAATTTCAACTAAATGTTCAGTTGTAACTATGTACACCTGAATATAAAATTGGATGGATGAATATTTGAATCTTTTAAATTCATCTTTTTTGCATAAAGTTTTACATTTAAAAAAATTGGTCATTTGAAATTGACTTGAAATTCTATACACATATGTTGTTCAAGTTTATTCATTAATAAAATTTAATAGGTCAATCAAGGACAAAATATATTCTGTCCCCTGAATATTTCACTCTATGTGATTATATTCTGAACTAAAAAGCTGACCCACTACAGCCTGTTTATTAGTTATCTAGGTATAGTAACTATGTTCTGGGAAACAATTTAAAAAATTCCAGACTATCTAGTCTTCAAACCTAAAACTATGAACAGTCAAAAATTATTTGACATGCTCAATTATTTGCTTTCCTAGATCACAGGTAATTTTCAACTTTCTATGAAGAGTATGAAGTTAAGTTTTGGTAAAAAAGAAATATATGTATATATGTATATTACGTTGGGTTAAGGATAAACATAAGTCCTTGCTTTCTCCTAGAAGTTACCACATTCAACATTTTTCTTCCTCCATTGGCCAAAAATATCTTTCTTTCTAGGGAATTACTATATACTCATGCATGCAAGCTCAAAATAAAATAGTCTCCATCTTCTGTCTCACCCAACCTGCCACCAAATCCTGTCAATTTTACTTCCTAAATGATTCTACCCTCCATTTTCTATGCTGCCATCGTCTTCAGTGGAATAGTTATAATAATCTCCTAATTTGTATAATTACCTATGACCTTTTTTTTCCTCTTATCCATTCTTCTCAGTGCAACTAAAAGCGTACCTTGAGTTATGCCACCTTCCTTGCTTATGCCACTTCATTTTCTTTCTATATCTTATGAATATAATATCTATATTCCTTCAAAAATTCTATAAGAATCTTTAGAATGTTGCCATAGCATATTTGTCCAGTTTCTGTATTAGAAACAGCAGTTCCTCTTAACAATCACATTACTTCTTATAGATTGTTTTGGATGACCCATTTAGCTGGAATTGCCTTTCCCCATTACTAACCTGACAAAACCTTGTTCCTCTATAACAGCACATAAATGTCACTTTCTACATGAAGATTTCTTTATTCAACTAGAAATACTTCCTCCTTTCTTTGTCGTCCCCCCACTTATCAACATTATAAGTGTTTCTCTATTTGTTTTGCAGTTAGTTGTAATTCTTTGTTGTTACAAAGAATTTGGGTCTTTATAATACTAGACATCATTATGTATTATCCATACCTGGACTTTTCACTTCATCTCACATGGTAGGCCCTCCATGAATGTTTATTGTTGTATGGAAAGGGCAATAATGGAAAAGAGATTTCAAATGATCTGTGAAGAAAAGGAAGGAAATAGTGTGCTTGAAATGGTATTCTTTATTCATGTCTCCATAGCAATCTTGCCATTTGCAATAAGCCCCATCACTCATTGGTTGTTATTACTGATATCCTAACAGAAGAAATATTATTCCATTTCTGGCTGCTCTCTGAGGCACTTATACTTCATTATTTCCCTGAGGCTTCAGTGTCCTTCAGTTTTGCACACCCCTTTTGCCTTCAGTAGTATCTGTGATGATGGACTGATGCCAAGTAATCAAATTCACCTGTTTGGGAAAAAAAAATCCAGTCTGAACTGATGGTGTATTTTATAGTCAAAAGCCTCCTCCAGATCTGTGCAACAAACCTTCAATATGTTTCAGCACAATGTGGTAAGGATATGTCAGTTGATGAAATGCCAAAACTTCATAATGGAAAAATAAGAAAAGGATCAAAATTCTTTGCACCGAAGAAATTGCTATTAGTTCAAGTAGCACTTAACTAGTGAAATGAATATGCCCTGGAGCAGAAATTTCATCTTTGGCAGCTGCAGTACCCACTGGCTGTCCTTTGTTCCTGCTTATTGAGAGAGTCTCATTTCCTAGGGAGGATGATTCAATTTGGATTGAGTTCCTCTTCTTTTTTTCTTTATCATAAAATGAGATGTTGGGTAGATCATATAGAGTTTCTCCATTTGCAAATTCATTATTTAGTGTGATAGTTTAGCTTACTGACAACACATTTTGTGTTTATCCACCCAGTTTTATTCTGCCAGACTTAAGGTTAACATTATAGAAGAGAAAGGAAATGAATGTGGGCATGTAGTTGAGGAGGCAAAACAAGGAGTTGGCATTTGGTAATGATCCTTTGAGTTATGTCCTCAGGAATAAGAAGTAAAAAAAAAAAATATATATATATATATATATTTCTGATTAAGGAATAGTTTTAGTACAATGTGTCTCATAAAATATAGTAAAATATTTATCGTTTGTCAGAAATTCAGATTTCACTGGGCAGCCTATTTTTTATCTAGCTACCCATCTTATTAGGAAATTACAAGTTTCTTTTAACTAGGCATAGATTTAATCCTGTTGTAAATGCTTGCATTGACACAAGTAGAGAATTTCAGAAATGGATGGATATAGAGGGTGGTTGCGGCAAACCTTTAGAGATCTTTAACTGGAAGAAAATATTGTCAATTATACCTTAACCTTCTTGAGCCCCAGGATTTTAGAGCTAGAAAAGCCAATATGAGACAAATTGCTATTTGATATCTGAGTCTAACAGCAAGACCACATGAAGTATTTCAAGTAGAAATTTAAAAAAGAAGCACCAAAGTTTGTTTCATAGTTCTAGTCTGATGAAATGTGAAGTTAGTTTTAGGCTTTTGTGCTTCTTTGCGGACTACGTGCATGTGATATGGTAGAATAGGTTGCATAATGAAGACTTCATATGCATCACACCCGATATGTGCACATATTCTTGAAATGTAAAGAATGAAGCTTAACCAGGAAGTCTAGATACTGACCTGTAAGTAATGAAAGGAAATTTTTAAAATATTTCATTTGGATATAGGCAAATTGCCATTTGTCCGCATATTCAAGGCATGTGACCACAAAATTAAATGTTGACAACACAAAAAACATCATATTTCATATGCAGATTCTAAATGATGCTATCCTTCAGATAGAATATTATAGGAAATGATGGTGAGATGTGTCAAAACTGTAGCTTTTACTATGAGAATTATTTCATCATTTCAGAATGAAGATAAGAAAGAGAGTAAAGTGCCCAATTCCTTGGTTTGTTTTGAATGATAAAAATAAATGTAAATTTAATAATATAGTTAGTAAGGAACAATACTCTCCCATGTGTATATTCTTGAGTGCTTTCCAAACATTTATCACAGCAAGGTACACTTTTTAAATAAGACATGTTCCAAGCAGTACTGAAAATATAAATAATTTTTTAACATTTTTTCTTTATTAGAGAAGATGTGGGTTTACAGAACAGCCATTCATAAAGCACGGGACTCCCATATGCCTCCTTATTATTAACAACTTGCATAGGTGTGGAATATTTGTCACAATCGATGAAAGAACATTTTTACAATTGAAGTATTAACTATGGTTCATGGTTTAACTTAGGGTTCACTATTTGTGAAGTGTAATTTTAGATTTTTTCCTAAATTTTATTCTGTTACCATATTTGCAATCAAACATTTCCACTTTTAATCACATTCAGATATATATTTCAGTGCTATTAATTGCATTCACAATATTCTACTACCATCACCACCATCCATTTCTGAATATTTCCATCACTCCAAATAGAAACCTTGAACATTTTAAGCCTTAACTGTACAATTCTTAACCCTACCCATCCCCTGGTAACCTACATCCTAGATTCTATCTCCTTAGTTTGCTTATTCTAAGTATGTCAAATCCATGAGCTCATACAATAGTTGTCCTTTTGTCTTTGGCGTATTTCACTCAACACAAAGTCTTCAAAGTTCATCCATGCTATTACATGTGTCAGGATTTTATTCTTTTTACAACTGGGTGAATATTCCATTGTATGTATAGACCTCATTTTATTTATCCATTCATTGGTTGATGGCAATTAAGTTGCTTCAATCTTTCGACAATTGTGAATAACATCACTATGAACCTCATTGTGTAAATATCTGTTTTAGTCCCTGCTTTCAATTCTTCTGGGTATACCTAGTAGTGGGATTGCTGGGTCATATGGTAGTTCTATACTTCGCTTTCTGACGGACTGACAAACTGTCAAATGGTGGCTGTGCCATTGTATAATACTACCCATTTTACATTGCCACCAGCAAAGAATGAGTGTTCCTATTTCTGTGCCTCTTCTTCAACACTTGCTATTTTTCCGTTTGTTTTTTTTTAATAGCAACCATTTTAATGGGTTTGAAACGATATTGCGTTATGGTTTTGATTTGCATTTCCTTCTGGCTAGTTATGTTGCGTATCTTTTCTTGTGCTTTCTGACCCTTTGTATATCTTCTTTGGAGAGATGTCTATCCAAGTCTTTTGCCCATTTTTTAATTGGGATATTAGTCTATTGTTGTTGCTGTTTTGCTGAAGGATTTCTTCAAAAATTCTGGATTTTAATCTTCATCAGATATGTGATTCCCAAATATCTTTCATGTTAAAGTCCTTTGAGGCATAGAATTTTAATTTTGATGAGTTCCTATTTATCTATTTTTTTTTAACTGCTTGTGGTATTGACATAAAGTCTAAGAAACCATTATTTAACAAAGGTCCTGAAGATACTCCCTTGCCTTCTTCTAGGAGTTTCATAGTTCTGGCTTTTATATTTAGTTTTTGACCCAGATTGAATTGATGAAAATATAAATGTATTTTAGTGTAATTTATTCATCTTAAATTTGAAAAAAAGTCAAGTTCTCTCTCTCAATAAAATTATTGGATATATCTTGAAAGTTTTCTTTCTTCTGTTTTTAATTTTCAGTGAAAAAACATTGGGTATGTCTAATTATTTTATAATTCCATTCTTTATAAGTACTTTCAAAGCTGTTAGATGTATGCATTATTGTGTTCATAAATGTTTAAACATATATTTACGTGTGACTAGTATAAATATGTTTTTAATGTAACTTGAACAAGTAACAAGTGTGTAAAAATAAGAACAATTATATTATACTTTGTAAATCCTTTTTTTTTTTAAGGAAATGAGATTCCTGCATAATTCGGTATACACAGGTACACTCACAATATGAGGTAGTTGGAAAAATAGTAAAACTACAGTAATTTATTCATTGACAAATGATTATAGAAAATGATTTCAACTGATGATCAATTTCCCCCTTGTTATAACTGAAATAATGGAATGAAACTTTATTCTGAGAAGTTACTAAGATGCAACTCACAAATCTCAGTATTGAAAGATTATATAAATTATATAAGAGAATAATATGTTAGAACATGTGTGTTTATTCTTTGATATAAAAGAAATGGATATTTATCCACTAATTTATTTCATTTTATATAATTCTCAGGAAAAATAGTTTGTTATAATTTACTTGAACTAGAAGATAACTTATTCATTAACATTTACATATGTCCAAAACTGGTTATTATATATGTAACAGTGAAATTATAGATAGTTGTTTTTAAAAAGTGGACATGTAAATGTTAATGAAAACAAAGTATGTGGCTTAAAAATAACTGATTGCTGGACTCTTCACAGATTGTTTTTCTTCACATTATCCTTAAGCATTTCTAAATTTTCATTTTAAATGCCTTATGCAGATAAAGGTAGATAAGGAAGGAAAATATAAAGTCTTTCATTATTAGTTGGCATGATTAAACCATCAAAATACCATTTAAATATAATTCATATTTTATTATTATAAGGAATTATTTTTTGTTTCTCACATGAAAAATAGCTACCTTTTTCTTTTGTGACCTATATTATTATTAAAATATAGTATAGATCTTTACATGTTAATTTCAGTACTGTATTTGCTCTTCATATGCTCCAAATGCATAAATGACTATCCACACATCAAGGAGAAACTAGTAGAATTCTGAAGTAGATTCACATTATAAGGAAATGCATTTAATATTGGTTTACCTAAAAAATGTAATCTTTCTTTTAAATCAAATGTAAAACTTCAGAATAATAGAGGCTAATGAAAACAGAGTTTATATATCTTAATTACAAATGCCAAATTAAAGCATACCTAGAAAGTATTATATAGAATACAACCTTACACTTCATAGCTATATTTAAACGACTAACTTCTGGCATAAAATTCAAATTGCAAGTTCAATATGCTATATATTAATAGATTCAGAAATAGCACAAATAATAAAATTTCTTTGACAGGGTGTACAGTAAGTATGAAAATTGCATAAATTTAAAACTATAAAATAACATTATGGAAATGAAAATGCAAAAAAATTAATATATGTAAGAAAAATAAATACATGATGATAAGTTTTCACACATCCTTGATCATCTTCATAAATTTGCCACAAAGCTCCAAGTAGTAAAATGTATGGGACAAATATAATGTCTATCTTCCAATTCCTTGCTATATCCCCAGCATCAAGTTCAGGAATTGACATATATTAGACGCTCAATAAGTGTTTGTTAATAAATGAAAGAAATATATAAATCAGAGCTTTTCTAGTCTGGTTTGTGTTCAAGTTAACAAAAAAATGGTTTAAGTTTAGAGATTAAACAGAAGGAATTTTTCACATTTTAATAATTACTGATGGAAATAAAGTTATGAGCAATTTTAATAATTCTCTCCATGTGAAACTGTATGCATTTAGATTTATTAATTGTTTTGTAAAAATAAAGTTCCTCAGCATAATTATAACAAGGATCAATTACTTATTAATTTGGCAGTCTATTTTGGATGTGTGAAATTGTACAATATATGACACATTTTTGAAGTTCTTTAATAGATGCTTGGTGATGAACTAGTATAATTTAGTTTAATGAAATTATAGTGTGGTCCAGTAGGTAATCTATTTAATTACAATTCTAAATTAATTCCATTAATGAAATATATCTGAGCGTAGTTTCCTTCTACTTAGGCTGCGGATGTCCATTATCATTCTTTTTACTAGCTTTGTGAATTATTGAATTTGGCTAATTAAATTTCATAGTACAGAGTGCACATTAGTAAGTGTGGGAGACAATGCATCTTATTTTTTATAGAAATAATTTCTTGATTATTTGTTTAGCGCATACTTAAGAAGCAAATACACAAGCATCACAAACTGTATTTGCTTGCAGAAGCAAATGTTCAACATAATCAAAATATAATCTAAAAAATGAATTTCAGTCGAAGAGACTGACTCATAATATCAAACAATATACCATGGTATCTAACTGACCTCTAATTTATTTTCTGTCCTTTTAATGGAAAGCAAATTTATTATGCAAAGATAAAAGACCACATTAACAATTATACTCAGTATTGTGATAATAACCCAAAAGTGAGAATTGCAAAGGAAAGCATAGTGTCAGTAGAAAAAAAATACTGGATAATGTTTCTGCACAGTGATCAAAGATATAATTTAATATCTTTGCATTAATTTCAGAAAATGTAAATGCAGGATTTTGCATTTAACCATTGTCTTCTCTTAATCCTGATCTTTTACAGTTCTCTAAAATATCTACACTCAGATCACAGAATCAGGGAAGCATCATTCTTTTCTATTCAGCCTGTCCGGAATTTTTAGTCTTCATTCTTTCTCACAAGTGTGTGTAGGAAACAACAAACAAAATTAAGAGGAGCGAATGTGATGCAGGCTCTCCCATCAACTGAATCCTGTATATAATGGGTGATGTGGCCATCTTCTCAAATAGGCATGATTTAGTACAAAAGTCCCCATTTAAAGTCCATATTCAATCTAAGGCCCTGAGGATTATACCTCACAAATCATACAAACAAAAGATAATAATAAAATGAAATAAAAAAGAATCATCAAAATGAGAAAGCACAAGTATATGTTGCTGTCAAAATGATATAGTGTGGACACCTTTAAACTTCTGAACTTGAGGAACTTTTAGAAATTATCATTTAGTTCAATTATTCGGTTGGTGTTTTCTGAGTTTGCAAGATAGCTGTTGGTTTTTAGCATCCATTTTATTTCTCTCTTACATCTGTTTTGGGTTAAATGAACAATATTTTCAACTGTGCTAATATATCAAAGCTATTGATTCTTTCAAAGTGTGTTGCATAAATGTTTCATTTCAGAGCATTTTAATACATACATAATACTTCCCTGTTTCCATGCCATGAAAACTAGTCATCTTCATGCTGCTGCTTGTTCCAATATTGCTGTCACTTCACAATTAGGGACAATTCCACAGAGGGCTGCTCTAAGTGTGTATGGTCCAATCTTGAGCAAGTATATGCGCAAAGTCAGGGCTACTTCCCTGTCATCCAAGGTACAGAGTGATACATTAAAACTAACGAAGCAGCAAAAGGGCCCTGAAATTGAAGCAGTTTAAAAAAATGACAGTTTAATGAAAGCGGT